>JAPYZM010005089.1:0-14569 GCA_030522845.1 Psyttalia concolor
GAGTGGGAGGTTTACATCACGAGCCGAAGGCGAGTGATATAATCCCACGAGTCAAAAACCACTTTTTTCACGTGTTACGAACAATATTTTTCATCTCAAGATGTCGAAAAAGCACTTTTTAGTCACTCGACGCGAAGCGCAGAGTGACTGAAAAGTTACTTTTCTGACACAGCGTGATGAAAAGAATATTTTATTTGGAGCATTATATTTTCTTTCTCAATGTCACCAATGTTTTTAGACTGGCGGGACTTTGTTTCTAGTATTTTTTAGAATTAGCGGGAGCAACTAACGTTTTTTGTGTTACTTTTCACCGACTCAAATGCGATCCATAGTTTTTGTAACTTTCCTGGAATATCGGCTATTAATTAACGTTTAATTGTCGAATTCAACTGACAGGATGCTACAACTCTAGGTAATTCTGTGCCATTGTGGCATCTCCAGCTGTCATGAATAATCGAAAATTTTGCGAATCAAATTGTTCACCGAAACGTAAATATCCGCTCTCGCAATTTTCCGCAATTCTTTTCCCATACCAACAGATATATCTGTTAGATCAATTTATTATTCTGGTCGTATTCGCCTCCATTCACCTCGAACTGCAGTTATCTAGACTCCAAAAATAGATTGCATACGAATATTTCGCGACTGACCAATCATTTAGGGTCACGTTTAGTCTGTTCGATGTGAGTAGTTTTCTTTTTTTAGATCGGATAGTAGAGTATACGATGTCATTGAGTCGCGGGGAGGTTAGAATCGATCCATATCGGTATATAAATTCATATAAAATTATTACCGATAAAATTGTGTGACGAAAATCACTGCTACACCCAGAAAAATATACTCGTGAAACACGAGATTTGAAAATATTATTTACCTTTTTGAAATTTAAAGTTACGAGCTTAATCAAGACCCATCATAACAACAATTATAAAAATTATTATCGATAGGTGACCCCTATATTGATCTATATTTTTATTGCCTCTGAAGGGTTAAAAAAATTTGAAATAAAAAAAATCAATTACAATTTTTCTAGTGATTTGTTTTAAATCATGAAATTCATAAATTTTGTTATTGACTCTATCGACTACCGATAAAGGAAATTTCTAAATATGTTTTATGAAAAATTCCAGACTCTGCGAGATCTAACTAACCATAATAAAGTAAAAGCAGAGAGAATCAGTCGGTAATATTGTTCAAATCTTCTGAATTAACGAAATTGTAATAATATAAAATGATCTCACATTTTTTTTTTATTAACATTCAATTTTTCTTGTTATTTACAATTTCCTGCGCAATTATTCACTATCTTCGATTGATCTCTTCTCACGAGCAGGTCCTCAATATTTCGTTCGCTATTTATATTTGCCCCAGCGGAAAATCCACAGAATATTGTCATTCCGAGATAATAATCTTAATGATGCTCGAGCGCGTAATATTATACTTCTGTCGATTCTTTTTTCATCATTTTTAGGTTTTAAATGTGATAAGATAATTGGAATTCTCACGAGTTATTTTATTCTTTCCTATTGAATGAGGTGTCGAATTAGAAAAATTTCCAGTATCGAACATTTTTGTTCCAGTGGAACTTAATCCATTATTTCTGTCTTATTTTTTAAATTTTATTATTTTGTATATTGTTGAAATTAACTGATTGTCCATTACTGATCTCCATTTCGGATCCGCATGCGTCAAAACCCAACTATAAACTCTGAATTCGGCATTAAATAGTAGAATAGAATAGAATAGAATAGTTTATTTCCCTTGATGTTACAAATGGTATTTTCTTTGTTTAACATCTACACTCGCCTCATCTTTAACAACTCCTTCCTCTTATATTTTTTCTTATCAATAGGGCATTAAATAGCATATTTCTCACCGATGTAAATAAAATAAAGGAGGCTTGCTCACGTGCAGAATAATCGCTCGAGCCGAAGGCGAGGGTAGTAAGCACGTGAGTAAGGCTCCTTTATTTTACTTTCCGTGGTGAGAACATGATTTTTCTCCCCGACGTAGGGGTAAAGCTACAGTTCCCTCCCGCTACGCGGAAAGTACTTTGCTCCCGCCGGGGAGAAAATATTACATTTTGACACACTAGGCCGTGAAGAACTTTTCTGGCGAATATGAGGTTACAGGACGAGCCGAAGGCGAGTTCTGTAATCATATGAGGCAGAAAAGTTCTTCACAGCTGTTTGTCGGCCGCGAAGCGGCCGTGAAGTAGTGCTTTACGGACTGAGTGACAAAAATATATTTTCATCACGCTGTGTCGGAAAAGTAACTTTTCAGTCACTGTCTGCTTTACCTCAAGTGACTGAAAAGTGCTTTTCCGACACATTGAGATGGAAAATATTGTTCGTAACACGTGAAAAAAGTGGTTTTTGACTCGTGGGATTATATCACTCACCTTCGGCTCGTGATATAAACCTCCCACTCGCCAAAAACACGAAATATACTATTAAAAATGTAGACAAACGCTTGGGATATTATTGCTTCAAATAATTGTACGTCCGGGATAATAAAATGTTTATTACTTTCTGACGGCGGGGAACTACCTATCTTCTCGATTCCAAGAGAATGGGAAGCCCCGGACAATTTTAACGCGAGCAATTTTCGGGGGACTCTCAAATACTGCTCACGATAATCAAGCGAGATATCAGTTTATCCAGACCTTGGAATCGTTGAGATCGATATGACAGATGAGAAAAACATTAACGATTTATTTATAAGAGAAAATAGGGGTGGCGCTGCGATCGCCAATAGTAACGGTGGAACTTGGGTACAGCTCCGCGAAGTTTCCATAGTTTTTATAGGTTTCTTCATTAAGAGATAGAAGTAGTGTAGCAGTGTATTTTAGGCCGGGGTACCTGTGGAGGTGCAGGAAAGTACTGCATGAAGGAGATACAAGAGTCCTGGAGGAGGTTCGCATATGGCCAATGAGGATACAAAGAAACTGGATGGGGACATTCGCTATGAGGAATTTTGCGGTGTCCTGAAGGGACTCAAAAATGGGTAGGCAGCGGGGGAAGACGGGATCCCGGGGGAATTCCTGAAACACCTACTAGAAGAATGGAAGAAGGAATTGTGAGAAATAGTACAAGGATGGAATAGCGGGACGATTAGGGAGGGATGGCAAGTGTCGAGGATTTTCCCGATCCACAAGGGAGGGGATGAAAGAGACGTGAAAAACTATAGAGAAATCTCGCTACTTAACCTAGGGTACACACTGATAGCTAGTATTATGGCAAACAGACTGAGTCAATTTCTGGAAAAGGAGGGTAAACTAAATGAAAGTCAAGGGGGATTTCGCAGAAAGAGGGGCACGAGAGAGCAACCTTTTATTCTGAATACAATGATAAGCAATAAATTGAAACAGGAAAAGGGAAAATTATATGCTGCTTTCATTGATTTGACAGATTCTATAACATGGCCAAGGCGATGTACCAGAGGGTGCAAAACGAAAGAAAAATTTTGTACTAAAAACATTGTAATTAACCGGGGTACAGGGGAGGGGGGCAGAATGTAAAAGCCCGAGAGGGAATACATGATGAAATAAATGATTATTATTATGAGAGAAAATATCGGAAGGTCGATGTTGCAGCGAAAAAACAAAAAGTACTGATGAAAACGAATTTTTTTATAAGGAAATTTTATTTTATTTCCGAGAGGAACATCTTGCGCTCAATCTAGGGAATATTTTTCTCCAGAATTTGTCAATTGACAAAAAAAAGCCTGAACATCACCAGAAAAACCGACCTCACGATCTCCGAGCGCATGATCTCCGATAAATTCCGAAACCTTTGCCCTTTCTTCTCCGACCATTGCACAATCTTTCTGGCTAAGAGTCCATCGTAAGAAAAAAACAAAAAATCAACAACAAAATGAAAGAATTGTCTTACCATCCATAATATCCATATTGACAGTCCCGATAGTTCCAACAATCCTAGTGAAGATCACAAATAAAAACCAAAGCACTGAGCCCACCAACGATTAAAAATTCCACAAGATATCTCCAAAAAAAAAATCCAAATCCAAATCCACTCATAAAACCATAAGGAAACTTCTCGATTTATCAATTATCCTCTAGGTATCACTCACGGTATCAGCATTGTTCTGGATAAGCCGAAAATACCGTAAGCGCCATTAGAGGATCTACATGTTTATTAAAAATTCTGGATTTGCGTGCTGCGTAGGCATCGACAGCACGCAACTCACTGAGACTCACTGAAAGACTTGTAACGCTCTTGAGTCATATCGTCATGTGAATATTTCAATATGGTCGGTAACTACCACGAAGTCGATGATTTTTATCCAAACTTGTCGATGAATTCGTGTTTATTTCAAGTCGTTATCTGCGATGTGTTTGAACATTTCTGGGGCCTCCGTAACGAGCTCCAATGATAAGGACAGATTAGGGACGGGGGGACGTGGGTGACGGAGGTGGGGGCAACTATTAGCTGATTATGCTAATTGAATCGGTAATCAATGCAAGGAAAGTAGTCGGAGTGATTTATTCTGTCATTTGCGGCGAAAGTTGAGGTTACCAGATTTTTGCTGCCTTGTACAATCATTATTTTGTGCCTTGTATTATTTCTTCGTGAATTAACTTACAAATGGCTCAGCTTGGTAGGTCCCTTTAAAGGAGTCATAAGGGGCATCCGATACATAATCGGAAGATCCCGTGTTCGACTCCCGGTTTGGGCTATCCATTGCATTCAGGAAATTTTATTTGTAAAATTATATCAAGAATGATCCCAGTTCCTGTCCTAATCCAAAATCCTATCCATCGATTTCCTGGGACATCCCACAAGATCTGGAAATCTATATTAATATTCCATATTCTATTTGAAACCTGTGTTCTGGGATGGGAACAAAAATGGAGACACTTTTTTTCGTTTTTATTTCAAAATTTGATCGATTGTATGACATATAACATTACAGTACGGAGTAAACCATGCAACGCCTGGCGCTGCAATTACCCAAATAGTGTTTAAATAACGTATTTTTTAATTACACAATAATTAGTTAATTAAATATATTAGAATTTCATTTTTGCATTCTCTCTAAATCCAACTAACGCAATTTGTATTTATCCTAAAACTAATATCTTCCTATCAAATTCACTGGGATCATCAAATATTGATGATAATTGTATTTTCCTCCTAATAATTCTTGACGAAAAGTTCTCTCTTCGCGACCCGACATTGTTTTCCACGGTTTCAATAATAGGGAACTTGCATAATTTAAAAACACAAAATGTTTACCCGAGTTGAGTGCCTAAATGAACAATTTTGTGCTCACAAATGTTTGAAATACAATTAGTTTATGATGAGTTAATTATCAAAAATTCCGGATTTTCACAATCTCTGAAGTGCCTAATGACGATAAAGCTCTCGTCTCCTCATACTCGGCTAATGGGGCTCTCCCCATCAATACTAATAGTACCTGATGAAACCATTATCGAAAAATTGACGTTAAAATACTTCGATAGAAATTGAAAGACTGAGCTCTCCGCAAGTGCCCTATCATTGAGTAAAAATACTAGGGAATTTCTTCCCCACGTAATTCTCTAGATAAAATCCTTCTTCTTAGCTTTATCCACGGCGACGGTATCCTGATAACTGATTTCCTGTCCGGCAACCGCTGGCTGCAGGTCGTGCGGCTCGACGTCGATCTTTCCTTTGACGTCCGGTTCAAGAACCAAGGAATTATGTGGACCCCTGTGTAAACTCGTGTGCAGAAGACTCGGAATCGTCTCACCCTCATCCAAGTGGCTTTTGTCCGCCTTATGATGATTGTGATTATGATTGTGATGCTTTTGATGGTCATCGACATGCTCATACTTCTTGAGAATCTCCTGAAATTTGCCCAGATCGATACCTTCCTCGAACTTGGCAAAAAGCTCCTTGGCTTCTGCCTCGTCCACCTTCTCCTTCTCCTTCATCTGCTTGAAAAACTGCAGGAACTTGTCGGTGACCTGAAGGTTGTCCTTGGTTGTGTTCTTGGAAGAATTGAGATTGGGGTCTAGTAGAAGATCCGGAGTCTCGTGAATGATATTTACATTCTTGTCCATATTCTCTTCGGCAAGCGTTCGCAAGAGGGTATTGTAATCAGGCTTTATCCGAGATGTCTCCATGCAAGAAGAGCAGGAGCAGTTTGTGATTATTTGAACCTTCTTTTGCATCGTTATCGGATTGTTGTCCTCGTCTTTGCAGTCAAGAGTTACCTATAGGACGATTGTGAGGCAATTATTTAATGTTCAGTGAACAATCTTGAGTCAAGGGGGGTGGGCACGTGAGTCAAGTCGCGTTCGATTTTAAGTCACGTTTAACTTGATTTTAAGCATAACGATATTTCTCTTTAATTGCAATCCAAATAATAAAAACCCGATCATGATAAAAACTCACCGTATGCCAGACACTATCAAGGGGCTGGCAGGAGTCACAGTAAGGCCTAATAAGGTCTCCCGGCGCTGAGGGCTCGCTGTGTGGTACCATATATGAGAAACATGCTCCAACGCATACGTTGTTATCCAACTCTTGGGACGAGCACTGAGGAATTGTGACAACCTGCTTTATTTGCGTAGTTTTGCACCAGCTGTGCTTGTCCGGATATAAAACGATATTGTGAACCTAAATTAGCATCATCCATTAATACAGACGCTCGATGACATTGCATTAAATTATATCACAAACCTTGTGCTCGCGATGCGCCCGAAGGATTGTCAAGTTCGTCCCCAGAAATATGAAAATCAGCAGGTTCTTTATAGACTTCATGGCGGCTGAAATGATAAGATCATAATGTCATATATCAAATTCTCATTATCCTAAAATACAATGTTTCAGTCGCGTTTTTGGACCCGTCTAAGAATTTTTACGACGCCTATCAATGAAAAATCACTCGTCCAAGTTGTACGCCAGTCTCTCGCGGTTCGACGACCGGTTAACCATTACGTCATCACAGGACTCGCCCCAGCGCTTGTGCATTTTCCTCGTGAGAGAAAAAAATTTATATATATATAATAAACTCCCATTGGCTAACTCAACCGTGAAATGACTTTTGAGAAATATCCCCCAATCGTTTCACATTTTTATTATTGTTCTCGGGATTCTCTTGTTCAGTCCTTCACAAATATTTCAACTCCAATTGAGTCAACTCGACGATTAAACCTCAGTCCTTTCCCATAGCAACGTCTTGCTAACGGACGTTTGTTTTAGTCGTAAAAAACCAGGTTGATTGTTTTTTTGGCGACAGAATCGTTCGAATTCAATCAGTAGACGGTGGGGAAGAAAGAGAATTGGCCGCCATTATCTGGGATCTTGAGGTAGAATCTTGTGTTTTTCCTCGGTAATTTTAGTTCATAGGAAGACCGATGGAATTTAGCCGAGTTGTTTTTATCACTGAATCCAACGAGTTTCGTGAAATTCATGGGAGAATGGGACATTCTTTTTTTGTGGTAGTCAGCGCTAGCAATTTCAAAAAATCTCACACAGATTCAATAGCTCAGTGCCTTCCAATAATTTTTTCAGCTCCATTTGTCGAGACAGTTCATCCTCGCTCTCTCTCTCTCTCTCTCTCCCTCTCTCAAAAAAAAAAATGGTAAATAAAAAATAACCGAGAGGAACAAGAGTGCTGTAAGAATCGAGAAAGTGAGTTCCTCAGGTGGTAACTCACACGTTATACAGGGTGTCAGAATCCGTGTTGAAGAAAGATCGTGAGAGGTAAAAGAACAGAGAGATAAAGGAGGAAACATAGTAGACCGAAAAAAAAAATTCCCCCTACGAAAAAATAAAAAATAAATAAAAATCCCGCGAAGATGAAGAAGAAGCAGCCGAAGACCATTCCAACGCGAGGATTATTTTCCCCCGCCAAATTTATATTCATGGGATATTTTTTTTTCTCAGCCTATGCCGCGGTATCTTTGGCGTCCCCTTCGGTTCGCAGTATTTTTTTCCTCCCATTTTCCCAAGTCCCTGATGATTTATTGTCATATCGAGTTCGAGAGGATCCCAGAATTGATGGAATTGATGAACTAATTTGCCAAAACATTCTCGAATAATTGCAGCCCCGAAATGATGAAAAAAAAAAGGGTGTTACACCGTTAATGAGGCCTCCATGACGAATGTGGCGAAAAAGATTAACAGTATCTCCACCTCTCCATATGACGCATTAAGAAACCAGTGAACCCGAAAAATCCCCTCTGGCATATTTCGGGAGCCCTCCCGGTGAAAAGAATAAATATCAGGTGTCTACAGTGTTCGTCCCTGAAAACCCACCTCAGAAGTCCCCAAAGGCCCTCTTTGTTGCTGCGCGCCACCTTCTCTTCTCGCCTGAGTACCACAACATGACCAAACCGGACCTCCGGCTCCCCTCCGACCGCCAAGCTCTCTCTATTTTCTCACTCTTTCTCTCTCTGTCCCTCTCTCGTGTCCCCCCGTGAGGAATGAAATGCAACAGACTCAGGTCTCCCTGCTGGACGAAAAAAAGTGATTTAAACGGTGGGGGTGGAAGGTGCCACAAGATTAATTTGATTTTCAACCAAATTTGACGCCCCAAGAGCCACAAAAGGTTCCGCCCACGGGGAATGAAACTGCGTTCACCAATTGAAATGAATTTTTTTTGGGACCGGGGGACAATGCGCAAGAACCAAAATAAATCAGAAAAGTCTTCTCAAACAATTTCTGAAAATGTGCTATTTCTGTACGATAGACTTTTTACCATTAAATTAATCACAAATATAAATGGATGGTTGTCACGAATTTTGATGATAGTTTTATCATAATCCGAATATTCTCTCTGCCACTTGGCAGATTACGTAAAATGGTAATGAAGAAGGAAACATCTCGAATATCTTTAGAACGCGCAGCTGTAAAGAAAAATATGAGAAAACGTTTTTTCCTTGACAATTGTCTGGTCAGCAAAAAATGTAATTCAGTAGTTTCCCTCAAACCCATTCTCATTTCCAAATTTTTGCTAAAGAAAATAGCATGGTACCATCCAATGCACCTGGCGCCGGTAAAAGCGACTCGTGCAATATATACGGACTGCGCAATATTCCTGGACATGTGTGCGTAGAAAACAAGTATTAGCGTTTCCTTTCTGTCCCCCCATCACCCCACCAGTTTATTCTTTTCCAGCGGATCACCTTCGTCGGTATCTTTTCCCGCCTCGCAGGCGTTTTACCGCGCACTTTCCACGTGCGCTGTCTCTCTTACGTACGAGAAATTGGTTCTCCGTCTCACGATAACTCTCCGTCCCTCTGTCCCACCTCACCTGGTTAAGGAACACGAGTCGTGTGGTGTACGTCGAGGACAACAACACACCTACCCATGTGCGTATAAGTTAACCTATCCTACTGTGTATCTCTGAACCAAGAGAATGGTGATACAATCGACGAGAGAGCGAGGAGGATGGAATTTTCCTCGACGTCAATCTCATCGATTCGTTAAAAAAATGTATATTGATAAATGGGGTGACTTCACGACGTGTTTTTCCAAATGTTTCTGCCTATATGGACCGAAAAGACGTATTCAACCCTCGGTAGGAGAGTCCGCAAGTGTTCCCCACGTGCTTCCAACCCTCGGCTTCGGCTCGGGGCGTGATTCGGCTCGTGAGAGCGACTTGCCTACTCTTCCTCCCCAGGTGAGAAATATACTATCTCTCTTCCTCTGGTCATGCAAAAACCAGATAAATAAGAAGTTGTGGGGCTCCGCGGACCAGGAACAAAAATAAGCAAATTTATTTCCTCAATAAATTTGTGAAATTAGTCCTGAAGATCACATTTCAAAAGCCTCGATGACCGAAAAAAGAAAGACCCCCCGATGAGAAGAAGTACAGAGGCAGATACGTAAAAAAGAAAACACTGGAAACTAAAAAGGTATAACTTGAAGATAAAATTAAAAAAAAATCTATATATATATATATATATATATACATATATGTGTATATGGCGAAAACAGCACACAGGAGGCTGCCCAAAACACGCTGGACGTGTGGCGCCACCGTGACTTCTTCTTTTTTCCTCTCTTCCATCCCCCTAAATCCTCCACTCCTTATTTTCGTCTCCTGACCATTGGCCGTACTGGAGGCTATCATCGTGCTTTTGTTTCTCTACCCATACTAATTCACCCGCCCTCCCCATCTCGCCCCTCGCGAGTGACGAAGAGGAGAAACCACAATTGCAGAATGAGCAGAAGGAGGACAGTAGCTGGAAGGAAGTTTTATGCCGAAAACATGTGACTTCGGTACTGATGATGAGGAACATTGAGAGACTCGTTAAAATGTAATGACATTGTTGGGTTAATGGGTGAGTCGTTTGAACGGTTCTTTCGGGTCCCGACAGTATTTCCTGGGAGTGGTGAACCTCCCGGAGTTTATTACCTTCTTCGCCTGTCAATTGTTCGACATTCATCAGGTTTTTGCAATTATAGTTTTCATATTGACGGGTTTTGAAGAAGTAGGGATTTTAGTTTCTCATTTTTTGATGGTTCAATTTACTTAATTTTTTGGAAAATTCTGACCACTATACTACCGATGAAACATCCCTATATTGATAATTTGCAAGATGGTGAAGTGATTGCAAGAAATTAAATGAATCTTTCATCACGCCGTGTCGGAAAAGTAACTTTTCAGTCACTCTCCGTTTCGCGTCGATTGACGGAATAGTATATTACGTAACAAGTGAAGAAAAATGGTTTTTGCGAGTGGGAGGTTTATAACACGAGCCGAAGGCGAGTGATATAATCCCACTAGTCAAAAACCACTTTTTTCACAAGTTACGAACATAATTTTTCATCTCAATGTGTCGAAAAAGTACTTTTCTGCCCTCCGGCCGGAAAGCGTCAACTTTCGAGCCGCTGCGCTAAACGAAGTTGCCACATTCCGGCTCCGTCGAGCAGAAAAATAGTATACACACCTTGGCCAGTAAATAAGAAAGCCTCAGATCACATGTTTGTTGACCTCGGCTTCGCCTCGGCAATCCACTATTTCAGCCACGCGACGCGAAGCGGAGAGTGACTGAAAAGTTACTTTTTCGACACAGCGTGATGAAAAAGTACTTTTTCGACCCATTGAGATCAAAAAATATGTTCGTAACTCGTGAAAAAAGTGGTTTTTCACTCGTGAGATTATATAAACCTCTTACTCGCCAAAAACATTTTTTTTGCACTTGCTACGAAGTATACTATTTTCCACACATTGAAATGAAAAAATAAAGTCATTATTGCGAAAAAAAACTCGCGTATTTTGCGAAAAATATGAGAGATTTTTTTGCTGAGAATTTTCGGAATCCAAAGAAGGTTATTTTCGATATTTTCATCTAAACCCACGAGTTACTGAATTTAGTCCCGTATAGAGCCCCAATTTCTTTCTGAAAGTTCTTTTCCCCAGTCTTTCTAAATGTCCTTCTCTTCTAACATTACGATATTACGGTACTTTATGCATGGTCAGTGATGACTCTACGACACGTAGAGGACGTTCGATTGAATATGCCACATGATAACTCAAAAATCCCCCTGTACCTTTTGAAAAGGGGCTACAATTTCCCGTATCACCCAGAAACCCGAGAGATGCGTATCGGATATCTCTCATGAATAAAGAGTCTTAACCCAGACCCATCGTAAACTTTATGCTCACCCTCACCTTCTCCACGACCCCCCCCCCCCCTTCGAAGCACCGGATAATTAAAATAAATGTCAACGGCTCGTTTTGAATAGGAAAAAAGAGGCAAGCAAACGGTCAAGAGAAAAAAAATCTCTTTTTGGTTGGCGATCGTCACATCTCCTTTCTCCCATATATATCCTCGTTTCCGGCCCAACCTGATGGGGAAGATAAGAGCCTTACCCCGATCAGTTTTCAAGTCTTCCCAAAAAATTGCGTGATTAAAATTCCCTGAGGCCGAAAAAATCCCAAAAACCGATTTCTCCCCTCGCCCCCCTTCCAAACGGAAAAATCTCCCGCAAAAGAATAAACCCCATAGTATTTTCAACACCATAAAAAAAAAAGCTTCTGAAGTGCAACCCAAAAACAACGACAAAACCCCTGTAATTTCTTAAGGCCTCTCCGAGACACCGATCCCCCGGTTTCCATCACCCTTCGCAACCCGATAACGATCTCGATCTTTCTCGCGCGGAGAAGGCGTGAGCAAAAAATCTAAGCCCCAGTTGAAGATGCCTCTACCCCCTAGAAACAAACTCTCTCTCCCCCCACCCTACCAAAGAATTACGATCACGAGAGGACTCTCACACCCCCTACCCCCTCCTCGCGAATTGCCGATCTTTCCGTGGATAGCAATAAAAAAATGGCGACTCACCTGTTCTACGATTGCTCCAACACTATCCTTAAGAATATTTAAAATAAACTGTCAGGTCACACTTAGGTCATTATTACCGATCTCAAAAATTCAAAGCACTCAGAGAGAAAAATCCTCGTACTATTTTTCGCTTGCACTTATCTACCGACTATAACTACTAATTTTTTCTTTTACCTACGAAAAAAAAATCGGTGTCGTAGTTTGACCAATCGATTAAAAATAAATATTAATCCGAGGAGTGAAGCTAAAAAGCTTGATCGCGAGTGCCCCGTGGCACGAAACTGCTGCCGATCTCACTCGTCTCTCTGCTGTTCCGTTCTACTCTGCACCGGAGCCCCCCCCCCCCCCCCCCCCCCCCCCCCCCCCCCCCCCCCCCCCCCCCCCCCCCCCCCCCCCCCCCCCCCCCCCCCCCCCCCCCCCCCCCCCCCCCCCAGCCCCCTCCCCCTTCGCCGGGCTCCCTCCTTTTTCCAGTACCGATCGGTAACCTATCTGTTTTTACCCCCCCCCCCTCCCCCTCTCCCACCCGCCAAACGTTTGAGATTTCTTGAACGAAATTGAGGAGGAGGGAGGAGACGAGGCGGCAGGGGGAGGGAAAAGGTGGCAAGAGAAAGAGGTAGAAAAAGAGATGAAGCAGAAGGAGATGACCGTCTTTGTCTATTTTTTTTTTTTCTTAAGACGAGCGCAATGTAAAAACGTAAGAACGCCCGAGGCATTACACCT
This sequence comes from Psyttalia concolor, assembly GCA_030522845.1. Taxonomy (NCBI): domain Eukaryota; kingdom Metazoa; phylum Arthropoda; class Insecta; order Hymenoptera; family Braconidae; genus Psyttalia; species Psyttalia concolor. Next base: position 13,025 of record JAPYZM010005089.1, read on the forward strand.
CGAACCAGTAAAACTTGTCGTGTTTCCTTCTGAGGTAAATGCTGTTCGCGGGGGAGGGGGGGGGGGGTACAGCCGGGAGGGGACTGGAGAATTTGTACATGGCAATGGAAGTTTATAGGAGACTTAGTTACTATTCTCTTGTACGGGAGATTTTTGCTGGGTGGAGGAATGTTATCGGATGACGGGATCGGTTTTTATTAATTACAGGGGGCGGGGGGAGGGGGCGATGATGCTGGCAGCAGAATAATTTGGTTTGGGGGGACTTGAGATGGTCAGATTTGGTATTTTTCGAGGTGTTAAGGAGTAACTTACCCTTAGGAAGGGTGACTTTTTCAAGTAGAGTAAGGGGGGAGGGGGGGAGGCTCACTCCTCTAACAATGGGAAACTGAGATTTTTTATTAAAAAGTGTTTTCAGGTTGAATTGATCTTATTTCAGGAAAAAAAACTAAGGTAACATAAGATGCAGAATAGATATTGTTATTTTCCACTGCTGCAAAAAATTATAATTATAGTCATAAGTCCTAATTTGATGAATATCAACCCGATGAGGCTCCAGTAGCCTTTTTTTTCAAGTGATGGAGGTAGGAGAATGGCTCCAGGGGCTTCTCATACCTTGAATTAGTCAACCCGGTAGCCAGAAAGGGGAGGGGGGGTGAGTGGCCGAGGAATTCTAGACCGATGGGATAATGGGTGTGCAGAATTTTCCCCGGCATTGGGAAACACTGGGGCCTCTGTTGATATTTTTATTTTTATTGCGGAGGATGAGCACACGTGGACGGCCATGCGCGTGGCTCTTGTATTCGTATACCTCATTATCCCCCCTCCCACGTCTAGCGATGGCTCTGGAACCCTGTGATTTAGAGATTCCATTGGGATATTCTCAGCGATTATGTCACTTCATTGATGGGCCACTATTTTGGTACAAAAATTGATTTTATTTATTATTGATAGATTAACAAAGTCATAGTGCCATTATTTGTATCAACAACTGTCCGATAAATGTTTAAAGATCTTTTACTCTTCCGTTTTGTTGGAAACAATTTTTTGATTGAAGAAGGTATTTCCGTTGTCTGCAGGAGGATCGATTCTTTTTGGAGATAATTTTGTTATTTCAAATACTGCGGGTCCCAGAACGTTATTTAGGTAATCTCTGAATTCATGGCATTTCTGTTTAGATGTGAAATCGTTTGAGCTTCCCCAGATTATATGTCCGGCTGCACCGTTGCTGGCCATAGCATTGAAACTGTCGTGAACATCGGCCTAAGGAAATTATCAAATAGTGATGACTCGGAAGTTAGCAGAATAAAATTTTCAACAGCGGATATCTGTTGAAAATAGTATATTTTGTCACTCAGTCCGTAAAGGACTACTTCACGGCCGCGTAACACCGCCCACAGACGACGTGACAAAAAATATTTCCGTACTGCTCTTCACTTTTCCTCGTCTGGGGATTGGTACGGGCCTTTGCCCGAACTCGAAAAAGTGAAAATCACTACGGAAAAATATCGTTCCTGGGCTGTCATTATGGAGTTTTTTGACTCGCGT
>JAPYZM010005092.1:0-16631 GCA_030522845.1 Psyttalia concolor
AAGTACGTCACTGTTCCGTAATTTTTACGGAATATTGTTTTGACTCGCAGATTACGGAACTGACACGTAATTTTTAAGGAATTTTTCTCTCCGTGTAGGAACATTACCGAGAATCAAATTGGTTCATCAAATTGTCGTGTATACATCAGAAAAAACGAATGGTAACAGCACTTGTTTGATTTTAGAATATATTGAGGATATTCAGATAAAAAACTAAAATGTTTTTCCACGTAGGTTACAATTATAATGGCTAGAAGTGTGAAAACCTTAGAGGGTCATGACGATGAGGCTAATTAGATTTGAAAAATGGAGGTCATTGTGTTCACGTGAGACAGAAATTGTTTGATTTTTTAATGAAAAACAAACAGTTTTGTTGTTGAATACTTTTGATTTTCTTATGGCGGGGGGGGGGGGGGGGTTTTTTTGGAAATTGTCGAGTTCATTGAAAGACAAGGTCTCAAAATATACTTCTGAGTACAAGAAAAAAAAAATTCCTAACAAGATTCAATCTAAACCCATTTTTATCACAAACTACAATAATTCAGAGAATTCCCCTCAACCATCAATTGAATCGTCTCCCTCATAACCTTTCCCCTCAAATTATACCGAAAACAGGGAGTTTATTATGGTAATCTACGAAGCTACATCATTGAGAACAATACATTAATGCAAGTAGTAGTGGGCCACGCCAAAGGCTCTCTTCCCCATCCACCGACCAAAGTAAAGAAGAGAACCAGAGCTAAACCGTATACAGTGAATAAAGGAGCGTGTGTAAAGTCGATTTACTGGGCCGTACGAAGCAGCATCGATCATCTACCGTAACTATCCCCGTCCTCATCTCCTCTTCATGAATAACTGCATATCATATCACCAATCAAGAAGACGAATTGCCAGTAGTTCGGAGCAAAAAAAAAATCAATCGACGTTGGAATATTATTTTACGAGAAATTGTAATTACACAATGTCGATGAGTTGATGAAGACATCTCAATTTCATATTACATATTACATCTGCACGTCAGTCAATGTCGTTATTGAACGATGGAGACCTGAATTATGTACAGCGTTAACTTGACTTTTGGCCACTGTTTATAGATTGCTCGCGTGACTGTGTAATATTCTCTGGGTTATACAGTACGCATTGTATAGTTCATTAGCATGAGATACGTGGACGACTCTCGGGCGTGGCAAGGTAAAAATATTAGCCTGTGTTCGTCGGCTAAGTGGCTGCACACGCTTGGCGACACGACTTTGTTGATGTTAATGAGTCACTGGTGTTCTTGGGTACCATTTAATGTTGAGGTGAATGAATATATGGCAAGACGGCGTTCAATTCTTCATGTAGTATTCTTTTCGTATTTAGAATTGTGTGGAATTTCAAGGTTCATTTTTCAGAGATGAGAAGAAAAATGAACTATTCCAAGTAGGAAAATTGCATTAATTCCGGTGGAAGTACATACTGTTTATCGACCCAAGGCTATGTTTTATGTCATTTAAATCGATTTTTAGGTGTAATTACGGTTAATTTTCTATTCACTTTTTATATTAACTCCAGTGGGTGGATTAAGTTTTTTTTTCAACAAAAAGAACAATTATATCCGTCCAAAGATTTTCCTTTTGTACTCGCGTCTGTGGAAAACCATTCTAAAGTTTAATTTTTCAGTGTACATTGAATAATTTTAAATCAGATAAAATACGAGCATAATTAAAACTTTTTAACAGAATGTTTACGACAATACTATTTGAAATCGTTTTCTCCAAGTAGATAATAAATTACGTATTTCAAAAAGAAATCTATCTTTCTCAGTATTCAAGTATTCGTGAAGCTCAGAAATTGAGAGGAGCAATATTTCTTGGTATGTTTGTGTTTCTGAAGATTTTTTTACCTCCTTTTATAACACTATCAGACAAGATGGTACACAGTTTGAACAGAAGTTTGTCATGAGCATTCGGATTTCATTCAAAGGGAATAACGTGAAGGGATACAAGAGTTGGTGATTCTCTGTGACGGCAGTGAAACCGTCCTCGGAGAACTTCTTCTCTTGTTCAAGAAAAAAATAAAAATGGAATAAAGGAGAGAAGAAGGAACGTAATCTCGCAGGCGACGTCCGAAAGAAATCAAGTCTTGGGGAAGAACGGAAGCGTCGAAAGTTCGGGCGCTGGTAAGGCAATCGGATCATTGAGTGCAGAGGAGAGCCGAGGAAAATGGAGTGATGCCGCGAGGCAGAAGACGACGGAGATACTTCAACCCTCTTTTGTAATTGTGGAGGGGTTGACGGAGAATAGACGCGAATGGAGTGGTAAAAAGAAGTTTCAGTGATTTTGAAGAGGGAAACTTTTGATGTTAACCGAAAATGGTTTACGTGTTTGCCATTTAGGTTATACTATTTATTATATATCTGACAAATCTGAATTGTGTATGGAGAGGGAAATGAATTAGTCAACAAATTTTTATTGTTCCATATGATAACGAATTTATTAAGAAAAATATTTTAGGAACTCGTCGCATGGTAACTATGATGTTGAGGATAGTTTGGGAATAATTAGCCTAAAATACTAGATTGATAATTACTCTATTTATTTTTTGAACCATAAACACTCAGAACGTATGAAATTATGAAACATTGATAAAGTTTAAATAGGAAAATATCGATAGGAAAGTTCATCAATTCTCGAACTTCCCATTTTTTGTTGACGTAAATACTTTTAACTTTCATAATCAATACTTCCATAAAATATTTTCAATATTCCATTGCTCATTAGAGTTCAGTACATCATAGATCGGAATTTCACATCTTTTTTAAACTAGAAATTTATGTTCTGCATTTCGACAAAGCTTATTTGTTGGAGAAACTCCTGATTAAATATGTTGATGAAATTGGATATAAATCATAAATACCCGAGTAAATTCAATCAAGTAAACGAATCATCATATCATGAGCCAGTCACATAAATCATTAACGAAGAGGACTAATAAACCTGCAATTTCCATCACGTGAACATAATACCGAATACATCACAAATCCCGATAAAAAAACGAGGGAAAGGAAGCGAGTGAAATAAATTACATCTCTAATTGCAGCATTTCATAAATTTATGAGTAGAGAATTCTTCGATAATAAGAGCCCTGCGGATTGAATCGACTCTGGACCCCCAGGAACTTTTTAATATTCACCTGGCAACACTCTCCGCTTTTCATGGCAACAGACTTGGGTATACTTCATGAGTATATACATTCAGCATGAATTCACCACTTCCGATAATTTCACTGGGATAATTCGATTTGCCTTTCACAAATCCACGAGAGAGAAAATTGAATTTCACTTAGTGAGTGAAAAAAAAAATAAAATTGGTATTGCCATACAACCCGAGCCAATGCTCACTTATTCTCCCCTCCCTCGTTTCCTCCTGATATTGCCGGAGGGACACGAAATCCTTTTACGCTCACCTTCCCCCCTCCTCTCTTTTAATCCTTCACTCCCGATATTCCTTTACCTTCGTATTCTACTCTCATTTAACCCTGGCAGAAATTCGCCCTCCCGTCCACTCTCTCTCTTTTATTCTGACAGTACATGAACCGAGACGTATAAATTTATCGCGCTCATTAAGTTGAATTATGGCATTGGGTACGCTCAAAGTTTATAAACCTTAATGCGACCACGTTGAGGCTGAATAAGGATCGGACGGTGAGACTTCGTACATAAAATGATTTCGCCCCCTTTCAGTCGAAAGGTGAGTTTGTTTGGAATGAGTCGTTTATTCGAGGCTCCGACCTTCAGGCAATTTAAAGCCGTTGATTGAAATAATTCAATTATTTCTCTGTTAAAGAGAAGGACAAGCAGATTTCGATGGCGGTTCTCGATTGATCTGAGGGTCCAAATACTAAAAGCCGAAGCGTCAAAATCACAAGAGTTATCATGATTACAATAATAATCATTATGAGAATTAAACTGATTGTTGGTTCTCAAATTCCACTCATTCAATTTGGTTAACTGCCTTACGAATTTTATTTTTCGGCCGAAAATTTTTCGAGAGAACTATCGCCATGCAAAATCTCTTGGTAAATCTTAGTTACAAATACGCTCATCATAGAATTCCCCCAGCCAATATAATGTAATGATTTATCCCGATCGATAGCAAAATGAGTGTAATATTTTATTCCCTATATGATAAGATGTGGGCATTACTAGAACATTTTTTGACTCTGAAGGATATAAAATACTACTTCTCAATGAAAATCGGGCAAACTGAATTCTGTAGTAAAGTGGAAAAAGTGGGTTAAATCGACCGATCTCTGAACAGATTTTTCGAAGAATTTTTTCGAATCTAATGGAGCTTTCGAAATTTTTCTATTTATCTTTTTTATAGTTCTCAATTCGTTCTACAAAAAAGGACTTGATAACAATACCTAGATCGTTATTAAAAATTGGCGAATAATCAAAATTGATTGCAATCGTTGTACCACTTCGCTCCTGATTTGCTCATTCAATTCTTCGTTGATGTACAAATGTGCGAGAATTTCTGTGAAGGCCTTATTGTTTATTGTTGAACTAAGGTAATTTTCGGTTTGACATTTTCATGAGTAAAAAAAACTCCAGACATCGACGGATGAATTAATGAAATGAGGAAACCAATTTGTCTAAATTTTTTCACGCATTCTCAAGATTTTAATCGGTCACTAGTCATGCTAGTACTCCAGCGGTCTTTAGTCGCACCGTATGAGCATTCCCTCACGTATGATTTACATCGAGAGTTTGGCCACTAGAGACCCTCCACCGGTCTCTGCGGCACGAATCAGGTGAGTGTTAACAAGTCAAATTTTTGGTCGAGTGGAAGAAATAGTACATTTCATGGCCAAACTTGGGAAAATAGATCACCGTTTCTCACATGCAAAATTGCCTTTCCAAGTTGTAGGTATACCTTGTAAGCACCGGGAGAGAGTAGTGTTTTCCATGACGAAGTGTAGACATTACTTTTTGTGTTGTGGTACTTGAAAAACGCCAATTTTTTTCCATTCAACCCTGACCGATAGACGAATTTTATCATCACTGGAATAGGGTAGAAGAATGACATGCGGTAATACAAAAGTTTCTACTCAATATCTAATTTTTTACATCATCTTCCACAGATTTCGAACATTTTTATGAGTTCACGTCTCGTCATAGCTTAACTACTAATGGGTTAAAACTCTCTCACCAAACCGTTAACCATGGAAATTCCATAAAATTATTATATATATTATATCTATTATATTATAATTTTGAATCACTGGCTCATCATTCTTATTATCTTCGCCTTTCCAACCTCGAAAAAAATCCATCTCCATTAATCCTCTCGAAAATCCGAATAAATAAAAACCTGACTGCTATCCTCTCGACTCTCTCACGGAACAGAGTCCCCCAAATTCCATTATCAATCAAATAACTCATTCCCCGCTTACCCATGCAAAAATCCTCGAGGGCTGAGCAAAAAAAAAGATCTCAAGAATTCATAGAACGATTCTTGACTTGTGTCAACTTCAGACCCTCAAAACTCACCCTCCACATCTCTTAATTTCCATAAAAAATCCCCCCTTCTCAATTCCAATCGAATACTCCACTCTTCGTTAAATGTCTCGCGCAGGTACTTTCCACCCCTCAAATAACTCTTGAAAACAAAATAAGAGGGAAAAAAAACCTCCAAATAAAATAAATTTTCAAACGTCAAAGTGCAACAGCAGTTGAAAGTCTTTAATACGATTTTATCCGGCGCACAGAAAGCCCCGGGGGCCGCGCAGTTGTGTAGTTTGAAGGCACTACCAGAATGGCGGTGGAGCAGGAGGAGGAGGAAGAGGGGGGGGGGGGGTTTTTCGGATTGGCTTAAGCTCGGGCGGCTCCGGGACTGAGCTTTACTCAGAGGTTCTAGTTATACCACTGGCATTGCAAGCAGTTTGGCAGGGGGAGGCTATGGGAGACTGAGACCGAGAAAATGTGAAAGGAACGAGACTAACTGAAACAGATAGATAGAGGGATGATAGGAGAGGGGGGGGGGGATATGAAAAGAGGATCTGAAACGGTTGAGTTGGAGCACAGTGCCGGGGACACTTGAGGTGAATGTTTTGCGAATGGTCGGTAGATGTCTGGTTTGCTCGGGGGCTGATATCGACCTGGCTGGAGCCGTCGACCTCCACCCCCTTATTCCATTCCCTTTCTTTTTCTCTTGCACTTCTTGCTTCTCTCCTTTCCCCACCCCCCACCCCCGTCATTCGCCTACGAGCATCCTAGTTCTCTATTTATCTACGTCTTTGCCTCACATTCAAACGTACGCCACACTTTTTACCACTCTCAGTCTCTCACCCCTCTCTGACATTTGTTCTATCGCAGTTTGTCTCACTTTTCTCTCACCGACACATGCAACACCTGCCTCACGACTCAAACTTCACGTTTGCTTTATACATCTGTCCTCTAAAACTCTCCCTCCAGCCACGGCTTCCCCATCCCCAGATATCTTAGCTCGGTGAAATTTCCTCCCTCATCCTCTTCACTTGTATTTCCTACACTCTGTATCTACCAGCCGTTCTCCGTTTCCATGCTCATCCGTCCGTACACCACCCCTCCTCCCCCGTATATACCCACCTCTCACGCCCATTTTACAGTCTCACTGAAACTACGTCTTCAATCTAGCAGGTTGTCTGGAACAATATGACCCCGGTACAACTCCTCAATTCTGTGTACATTGCAACGAAATACAGCCCCACTCCCCTTCGTCCTCTTCTTCCAACAATGACAATACAATATACTCGAGAAGTTTCCCTTCAGCGTAAATTTCCTCACTGCTATCTCGATATAACCCCGGAAATTTGTTGGGATGCATATTATACTTTGATGTATGAATACATTTTGAATAGATTGTAGAGAGAAAAAGGGATGCGAGGGTGGGACGTGAAGGATCATGGGGGAAGAAAGTTTAGAAACTGACTTCTCGCTAATTACTCGTCATAGTTGGAAAATAATTTACGTCTGTGTGTGTTTAATGAAGTGCCATGCAGCTCAACAAAACTCCCTCGTTAATATTTCCTCTTGACGCTGGCTTTTCAACAGCGCAAAATTTCATGAGTTTAACGACCATTAAATTCGGGGAAATTATGTTTGAGGGGGAAAAAAGTTGGATTGAAATTTTTAACAATAATTCCGGTGAGAAACCCCTCAACCAGTACCGCTTGGCAAGTTATATTAGTTCCATTTTTGAGAATAATTTTTTTCAATTTTTTGTTCCCTCACAACAAATATTTCATCTGTCGTTTCGTTCAATACGTTTTAGAACGATAAGTTACTTGCAATGAATTCGTAGCTTTGGTATCCTTCTACTCCTTTTTTGAGTGTGAAAATCGAATTATATTTTAATTGACTCCCATTAACCACTGAAATATTTAATGCGAATAATTTTCCCCAAAAAAAATAGCTCTCGACTGTATCTGAATCCACAAACATTTAGCCCAGCCGCACCGGGATTTTATCCGAGAGGTATAAATCATCATACTGTTTCCTCTCTCTCACTCACACTTAAAATAAGGATAAATTTGCGTTACCGTTTTATACGTGGTCAAATTTTGTCCGCGTTTCAGGAGTTATATGAGAGTGATTCAGCTGAATTGAGAAACCGACGTGCGAGAAACGCTGAATCCCGGGTCTCTGGACCTCGAAAATACTCGAGATAATTTACGGCAGATCAGAATTGGTGTGTATGTGTATATGAATGAGGTGGACAGAGATGTAGAGAGAGAGAGAGAGAGAGAGAGAGTGAGGAAAAGGAGATGAACGAGTGAGATTTGAATATGGGAATGGACGAATGAGCGAGAGAGAGTAAAGGATGGGGAATGGAAACGGGTGAAACAGTAACAGTCTGCTTCCACTGTGAAATATAATTCCCCGCACATTCACGGTTGGATAATCCTCGTTCGCTTTACATGAAAACTTATTACGCCCGACGGTAGCACCGACCTTCCGACCGTCCATTGTTATGCTGGTGGACCTCTCCCCCCCCCCCCCCCCCCCCCCCCCCCCCCCCCCCCCCCCCCCCCCCCCCTCCCCCCCTGCAGCCATGACAAGAGCAATTACATTTTTAAATTACGTTACACGATATTAAACTCTCTTTCTTTCTTTCAGATGTGTATGTCAGTTACTTTTCCCTTACTGAGTCATATCTCTCTTTGTGTTTATTTTTCAAATTGTTCTTTATCTGTAAAGGGAGTCGACTATAGTGGACAGAAACTCTCCATTTTTCTCATGTTTTCAACTGTATGAAATCTCTTTTTTCTTCAATTCCATTCATTTGGATTCTGTTATTTTCTGGAGACTTTCCAAGTGGAAGAAACCGAAGTGTACAAATGTTTCTTGCAGCAATAGGAAGGGTGAGATATTGTTGGAGAAATGATTGAATATGGTGAAGATTTTTTCTAGACAATGTATTTTACCTTACAGTGATGAGATAAAATTGGAAGTTAACTGGTTAACTCATTTATAGAAAAGTGATATGGAATCTCAGGTAGGAATTGACAATCGAAAAAGGGCTCATCATACCCTGAACCGGCCCTCGAAAGTCCTGAATGAGGGCTGAAATCTAGCCTTGGATCAGCCCTCTTTTAACCCTAAAATCATAACATCGTTTCAGGCTCGTCAAATGAGCCTCGTTCAAGGCTCGCTGGGAAGGCTGAACTAAGCCTCGAAAAGCGAAATTTTGAGGACAGACGAGCCTTGATATGCATAATTTTCTAGCTTGGTAGAGAGTAAGGAGTTTACCATAAAATGGAAAACGTAAAGAATTGAAACTGTTGTTATTTGCCATTAAACGAGATCTTATGTCCAGATCAATCGATATCGATATATTCATCAGAATATAACAAAATGAAATGTCATTTGAGTTATCGAGACTTGAACCAGCCTGTCTTGAGCCTGAACTATTTAGTCTTAACATTTAGAACCTCAACAAAGCTTGAAATAACCCTGAGAAAAGCCCTTCTAAGTTACCCTCGATTTAAGGCTGCCGTAAACCACCGAATCAAGCTTGTTTCAGGCCTGAGTTACGCGGCCTTGGCGAATCAAGACTCAACCAGGCTTGTTTCCGTTGTCAGCCTTCGTTATTCCTACCTGGGATGCTGTTAGAAAAGTACTCTGGAATTTTTCAAGCTTGTCATTTTTAAGAACTCCTCTGGTGATAATTAAGGCTGGTCAGAGGCATGGGCCAGTTGAAAATAATGGGAGGTGGGTCATGAGTTTCAAAAGGTGGTATGATGAGAAATATTGAATAAAAATGTGGTATCTTGTTTCGGTAGAAATTTTCATCCATTTGTTAATCACGTCGGGTTTTCAACATAGAGGAAAATTAGCTGACCCCTCAGCAAAATCTGGTGACTCCTTAAGAGAGAATACAAAGCGCTTATTTAAAAAAAAAATTGAACAAATATTCTACCGAAAGTTATCAATATTGTAAACAATTGAAGCATTTAACAATGCCAAGACGTTTAACCGAAGTTATCTGCTTAAATTATCCACTTAGAAGAAATTATCTAGACGGGTGCATAATTATTATTGGAGACGTAGAATTTTATCGTGCATGTTGGGGATTTTTTTTCCGCAGAGCTAAAGCGCAACAGAATTACCATTCAGTTGAACATTGTTTACTAAAACATTTCCCTCAGAGTGGTGCCGGTATTTTTTCTCTCCGCGCATATTAACAACTTTTTCCATATTTATTTCTGAACTTTCATACAAAAACAATAAAACAAATGTTAAAAATTTGCGTTAATTTGAATGACAAAAACATTTAATGATATACTCCATTTTATCGACTCCAGTATTCAGTTAAATCCAAATAGGAGAATATTTGCAGAGCACGCCATGCGAGATCACCAGAGAAGCGGGAATATTTTAATGTCAACATACTCGTGTATTCGTATGAATTCGCTGGAATCCGAGCGTAAAAAATCGCATCGATGACACTGTCACATGGTATATGCAGAGAATCACGAAAGCTCTCTCGGGTGTATTTTAGCACAAGTTTTTTTTTTTCATTCTGATAGCAGCGAGCGAAAGGGGAGAATGAGAGAATTGAGTACGACCGCACACTCGTACAAAAAAATAAACAATCAGGAGAAAAACGGTAGAGAGAGAGAGAGAGTTTCTGGGGAGAATCTACGCGTAATAAATCGCCGGGTTGAACTCGGTGGTTCGCGTCGGCATTTCCTCCGATCTATTCAATTTGCGGGCGTTTTGGCGCACGCCATAGAGTTCCATCTACCGGTGTTTGTACTTGTGGGAGGAAGTGAGAGAGAGATAGTGAGTTTATACGCGTACCGGGACAAATGATTTCACGGTAGTGCGGCTTTTGCGCTCGTAGACGTCGGATACAGAGAGATAGGTGATGGTGGGAGCCGGAGAGGGAGAAGGAGTCAGGGAATATGGGGGAAAGGGTCGTTGGAGCGAATGAGAAAGTCAGGTGAATGGGGGTAGAGGAAGGGGTGAGTTAGGGAAGACGAAATGGGAAAACGAGTGGAAAGAGATGGCGAGGGAATAAAAAAAATTGTGTGGAGTAGAGGAAAATGAGTGCCCTGGATTTTCTGGCAAATAAGATGATGTGGTATTTTTATTATTGGAAATCCGTACGAATCTGGAAATTAAAAAAAAAAGTATGTGGATTACTCATCGATGTTTCATTTCATTCCAACGATGGAATGAGAGTTTATTAACAAACTAATTAGCGGAGATATGCACTCCAGTGAAAGCGTAATGAACACAGAATAACTCGCCGGCCTCTTCAATTATAAATTCGCAAATACGTTGCATTATTATCATTTTTGTATGTAAATCGGAGGGAAAAAACCATGAATTTGATTTTTTTTCCGAAATTATGAAATTGTGGAGAATAACGAGAGAAATACGGAAAAACCACTCGACAGATCTCCATATACCCCATTCTATACAACACTGCTACAAGTTTACATGAGTAAATAACTCACGCCCGGCTGAATTTCCGTGGTCTGCACCACTAGAGAGAGAGAAATGGCATGGTACGGAGGTCAAACGCCTTCGTTATGTCCATCTCTACTTGTACAGCTTCACTCTGCGGAGCAAAATTGTACTGGAGTTCTGGAAACGGACACGGTACACTGAATGAGTGAACGAAAGGATGATGTTTGGAGTATGGATTTTTCCGTTTCTCTGAGCCTCGATGCATCATGACGGGATTATGCACTGGCCCCGGTCGGGGAAGGATACGACCACTCATACCTTTATGTCTGCAGAGACACATGTGTAGACGGAAATTCGTGTTATTTTGAAAAGACGAATATGACAGAATGACATTTTATTTTTCTGGTAAAAATCCAAACGTTTCATAGACAAGATGTTTCCGAGTAAAAAAACTATCAGTTCAAAAATAATTAGCTTTCTTCATGAAATACAGTCGATCGTGAGAGGGGCAGGGGGAGGGGGGGGGGAGCATGAAGATCTGAAAATAATTGGGAACAAAATTAGATATCAGGAGTTTATAACAAAATATTCGGGAAAATTTTATTACATGAGTATCTTCTTTTAACATAGCAAAAGATTTAAAATTGGGGACATAAACTTGTGAGAAACAGGAATAAAAGATGTTTTATGTTTGAGGTCTCAAATTATGATGATAATAGGAAAAAGCAACTACTCTGCATTTGGATAATTTTTGGAAAGTCTCACTCTTTCATAGCTACAAACATTCCTCTCAATAATATCAGAAATTTATAAACCGGCTGGTGAGAAAGTTTTTCGACAACGTATGTATTTTCGCTTCAGTATACTTTTCTCCCTTTTCCCTTTTCTCGACAAAGCCAATAAGGATGGCTCTGCAAATGTCGCAATATTTTCTCGCACCCCAAGAAAATATTAAAGTTGAAACCGCTGACAACACAACGACCACAAGCAACGCAGATATATAACAGGATGAAGAATATTTCAATATATGTTTTCGCATATTCGACTACTCTATTGTGCCAGGGAAATATCCTCGGCCCGTGCTTCCTTCTTCATCCTCGTCTATTCCGATCCGGCTGAACGGAGACAGAAACTTCCGTTTACCAATCCTCATCACTCCTCTTCCGTCCACCAACCCCTTGCATCTATATTCAATCTCTTTTTCTCATGCCTTCAGCCATGGTCGAACAGTCGTGCACTACCTTTTATCGTTTTTTTTCTTTTTATTATTCTCAAAAGACGACGAATAACAGCAAGAATATATATCAATGGAAAATCCATTTTCTGTATTTGATGTGAAATATTCCTTTCATTCTCATTTATTTCGTTTTACTGAATATGCAGTACTATTTCTCTGGACTATTCTCTTTTAAGTGAGAAATATTTTCTCACATTTTCATGTCACTTTACATAAAAGCAATGTAAAGTATATCTCCATTCAAAGGAACGAATCTTTAATTATATGTATCAAATGACTCTTTATGTGTACTGAAACAAGTTAATATTAGACAGAAAAATAGTATTCGTGGAGAGGCCGTGGGGTTTTTGTAAAAAATGTACTCTTACGAAGAAATTCATATCTCCAAAATTGACAAGAAACTAGTATCTCATTCCGAGAAAGAACTTTTTCATTAAGACAATTTATACGTATCCGAAAATTGGAGCGAAAAAACGACTACGACTGCCTCAAAGCACGTTGAGTGGTGAAAACCCCAACTTTTTTCTCTCAGAATTAAACTCATCGTCATATCGAAATGAAGAAATTAACCGCAGCATGAATGAAAGCAAACAGTGTGTAGAAGAGATGGATACGAACGATCTAATTATCAGAGATGATGGGAAATAGCCCCGGCTGGATGGTTCTAACAAACGATATATGACCGGATGTGAACCTGTCTCTCCGTCAAACTCACGTCCATCCTGTTTGTATCGACGTCTCCAACTCCCTTTCTCTCATCTGTACACTGTAATTATCCAGCTGCGCATCAAAGCGTTCTCCCTCACCTCCCCTCTGATTCGAAATCCATCATCGAAATTGCCAACACCAGTTTATCAGGAATACACCCGGCAAACACCATTGAATTCCGAATCGCAAATTTACGTACAGCATTGATTCCAGTACTTGCTCGAGTGTGCGAACAATATGCGGTTTTACTCGGTGCTCAAACATAAATTCATGTTTGCCAGTGTTTGGGTGAGTTTGTTTGAGAAATCAAACGTGTGTACACACGCGACTGCAAAATCCCACACGCCATCCACCAGCCGCACTTAATTAAAAGCAACCGTGAGTGGAGATACATCGTGTGGCTCCACTCGATCAGTGATAATAAATTAGTATTGGCTGCCTTTTGAGGTATACCTTTCACACCTGAGAATTTCCATTTGAAATGGACGATTGTGAATTAAATGTTGTTTATTGTAATTGCTGGAGTTTCAAATGGGTGGAGAGAGATTAAGGGTATGTGCGAAGGTGTTGCGAGGTGAGAGGAAATGTTTACGTGAGGAAGATAAACTTTGTAGCTAGTTGTTTCATGGGTGTTTAAATCGAGAGGAGGGCGGTTTGTGATCTCTAGTAATAGTTTTGCCCGGACTTTGGGAGAAAAAAGACAAAATAGAGCATTTTGCATCGAAGACAAAATATGAATCCTCCCTTGTTGTGCTATTAGGACACATTAATCTAGTATATTTGATTCTTTTTCTAGAGATCGAATATTATATTAATATTTAAGTAAACAAGGAATAAGGCCATAGGCCCAGTTTTCAGTTCTTTAACTTACAGTAAAATAGTGACGTCGTTGCTACTCTTTTTATCAAATATTGATTAGTCATATTTATTAGCCAAGCATCTAAAACTAGATTTTGTGGGCCTGTCATTTAGCTGTCTGATGAATACTTGGTGGACCGAATTGTATCTTTTTCGTAGTGGCTCATCATTTAGTCAACAAGACAGTAATTTTTTTTATTTAAAAAAAGTTTTTTTTTTAATTGGCCGATAGATCCCAACTGAATTCGAGTACAAATTGTCGAAATGCAGTAAGCGAAACATTAGTATTTATTACGTCAAGTTAAAAAAGTCATCAATTCAGTGGGGATTTTAACACCGTTGGCACTGTTAAGAACGTAACATAAAACTGCTCTAAACTTTGTAACTCAACCTCCTAAAATTTCACTCCTACCCCAAAATAATATCTCTCGGCTTGACAAAAGATAATGAGCTAAGTGTTACACCGAAGAGAAGTAAGGTAAGAAGATCTCGTCGTTTTGTACTTTAATGTCATTAATTAACTCGCGCAATTACCCCAAGATTAATTGCAAAATGAGAGTAATAAGGATGGAGATATACAGAGACTAGACGAGAGGATGAAGGTGTAGAGCGACGAGAGAAATGAAGAGGAGGAGCATAGTTTCTTCCTTGTTTGAGATTACTTCTCAAGATATACTCGACCTTTCCTCTACACCAGAATCCCTTCACGTTTTCTCCCTCGGCAACCAATAGAATCCCTATAGGCTCGTGCAACCGTGTCAATTGGCACTTCACAAGTCGTTCGGAGATTATTAAACCCCGACGAATATCATCGACTGCGGTGCTCTCATTAATTACCCTTCGTGGATTTGACCGCGTAATTGCACATCTTCGTTTTATGGTAACAGTTGTAATATTCATAATTTATTGGAAAAATAATATGATCAATTATAGACTCTAGAATGTGTTTTTTCCTCACTCCACACTAATTATCGCGTGATAATAATTATTCTGTTTTACTGTGTTACAGGTAAGCGAGTACAGGGTTCACAGTGGCCATTTAATTAGCCAAGTATCATCTGAAGTGGTGAGCTTAATCAATTTCTCGAGGATTTAATTGCAATTTTGTATTTAACTTTTCAATTCGTTTCGTTTTAACTTCTCAGTGTCTATGCACTGGAAAATATATACTGTAAAGCCCATTATTGGTTAATTAAAAGGTGGGAGTCATAATATTGATGTAATATTTATGAATAGTTAAATCATCTATAACGAAGTAATTAATAAAACGTCATTAAATTTGATTTTTGAGTGGGAAATATTTATTTCCGAACAAAATTAATTTCCGGAATATTGTATCCGTTCCTGGAAAAAAGAAGATTTATACGGAAACGTATTTACGAAAGGCAATTGGAAAAATTAATTGAAACAAGTAATTATTTGAAATTTGACCTACAATTTCGTACTGCATTTGTGGAACGTTTACAATACTCGTCGATTTACAAGCAAATTAATCAACTTAAGAAATCTTTGTCAGATTTGTTTTATATTTATTAATAGAGAGAAACAACTGTTCGATTGAGAATTTCGTAATTCCAAAACTCGTATGTAGTGAAATCTACCGAACCACGAATCCAGACAATAAG
Organism: Psyttalia concolor; assembly: GCA_030522845.1. NCBI lineage: Eukaryota > Metazoa > Arthropoda > Insecta > Hymenoptera > Braconidae > Psyttalia > Psyttalia concolor. The sequence continues at coordinate 15,374 of JAPYZM010005092.1, forward strand.
TGGAATTTTTCATTACTCTAAAAACATTGCTTCCAATTGAAAATCTTTGTTTATAAATTTGGAACTTTAGAATGATTGAAGTTTAGAACCTTTTGGTTTTCAATCAACAACCTGAAATTTCCTAAATTAAAAAAAATTTCATTTCCAACGTGATAAAATCTGTACTACTTATGATCTTTTAATGTTCGTAAATAATTTATTATTTGAATTATATTAATAGGCAACATACTTTCTTTTTTGATTTGATGAAGTTTCCCTCCCTGCACGTTTTGCGGAACCTGACTAAAAATGCTCCATTAAAAAAATTAATAGTGTGTAGGATTTAAATATTTTATTATTTAAAACAAATGACAATTTTTTTTTTCATTTAAAAAAATTTTTAAATTGCATTTAAAACCGCGATCAAAATGTTTAAAGAATGCATGGGCCTCATACATGGGAAGGGCCTCCAACTTTGAGAAATCTCGGATATATTACCTCAGTATTCAAAAGCGCGAAAATGCCCAATGCATGGGAGCATCTCTCCGTCCTTCTCATCTTAATTCCCAGCTATCATGTCTATAAACTCTCTCTTCCACAATGAACAAAATTTTCTGGATTTTCAAAAATATTTTTTCGTTACTGCTGCTTCTACCCAGGTGGGAATCGACAATCGAAAAAGGGCTCATCATACCCTGAACCGAGCCTCGAAAGTCCTCAATGAGAGGCCGGGATCTAGCCTTGAATCAGCCCTCTTTTAACCCTAAAATGATAACATCGTTTCAGGCTCGTCAAACGAGCTTCGTTCAAGGCTCTTTGGAAAGGCTGAATTGAGCCTCGAAAAACGAAATTTTGAGGACTGCGACGAGCCTTGATATGCATAATTTTCTAGCTTGGTAGAGAATGTAAGGAGGATGTTTTTGGGCTTGGGAGGCCAAACTGGAAAAAAAATGGGATAAGAAGACTTTTTACGTGTAGGCATCGTGTTTATCATAAAATGGAAAACGTAAAGAATTGAAACTGTTGTTATTTACCATTAAACGAGAGGTTATATCTCACTAACTCCGGTGCAATTGATTCTGACTTCACGTGCAGCTGAGTGTGTGAGTGATCCAGATCAATCGATCAGTGTAGAGCGCTACAGGTATCGATCGAATGGATAATGAGGATATTTTCAGGGGGTCAAAAAAGAGGCTTCCATGGTCAGAACATTTCGAAATAAATACCAATATACAATTAAATTTTCGTATTAATTAATATTCATCAGAATATAACAAAA
>JAPYZM010005093.1:0-10947 GCA_030522845.1 Psyttalia concolor
GGGAAAGAACAAAAAAAAAAACGTAACGCGTTAACCCAGCCGAGGGGGGGCATCATCTTGGACATTGAAGCCCAAGAAGAAGCTGGAGAAAAATGCGGTAATGGCGGCACTGTCCTCGCATTACTCCCGACAATTATACCCCATTACTCGATACCCTCGGCAAAGACGTGTGCGTTCCCCTTTACCAACCCTCCCTCAACTTCTTATTCGAGATCGTGAGGATGGTTAATTTCCGCGTGTGTCAAGTGTGTAGGAATAACGCGGAGGGGCGACATTGCGGTAGGTCGTGGCGGAAAAATTTTAACGCGCGTTCCGGGGATTTATTATAGGTATCACACTTGGGTTAGGGGAGTGACGTTAACGTTAACATCAAAGGGGGTTTTTTTTTTCGGAGGCGATCTTGGGATTTTAGAATAATTGGGGGAGGTTTGAGAGGTTATTTTGCATGTTTTGAGAGTGGAAAAAATTGTTCGATGGAACTCAATAATTATTTGGTCAAATTATTGAAAGTAATTGCAGGCGAAACCGAAAATTTAGTTCACAATTTTTCAGCTGTTCTCGGCAATTTATTTTTGAGCTGTTGAATGTGTTATTTCGATTTTTTTTTCAACAAAATAATGGTTGAAAAATGGATGGCAATGGCATTGATGGAGGGAGGCAAATGGAATTGTTAAATCGAAGGAAATAGGGGGTACAAAAGAGTTGAAGTGTACGCGCTTTAAACCACTTGTGGAATCATCGCAAGTTGGCTCAACAGGTGGCCACCACCCCTCCTGCCTCTTCCACCCAGCGCCATTGATGAATAAAATGAGGAGCGAAGGTCGTGCCTATGCAGCAGTATCGGGGTAACAAGGGTTTACATGAGTTCGAGGAGTTGCGAAATCAAAAAAATGCCGTTCAGCAACAATTCCGCGAGGTTAACAACTCGCAAAGGTGGAAGGGTTCGATTCTGTTTCAATTTTAAAAAATTGACTTTCATAGACAACTGACTCAATTATTTTGGCGAACAAAAATTGTAAAATTTCACGTTATACGGTACTTAAAAAAAAATTACAACTGAAGGGGAAAAATTAATTAGACTTAAATAATCGGAAATTTTCAGATGTATCCAGAGAATCAGCCGAAAATGATTTCTTTTAATTGGAAATCGTAATTAATCGAATTTTCAAACGATAAAAGCCACCAGTTGTGCAATTAACCGACGATTTCTCGAAAATCGAAGCAAGAAGGTAATTATAGCGGAGTTTGCAATCGATTCGATACAATCGAGAGTCCTCGCAACTTCACCGGTATAATGACACACAACTTCATGGGTAAACGATGTACGTCGTGATGGAATGACAGACGAAGTGGTCGACATGAAGTTCTCCTACTTCCGATTACAGGAGCTCCATAAGATGATAAGTAACATTTTTCTAAGACAGCCAAGAATCGTTGGAAAATGTTTCCAGTGGCTTCCATTATGAGTAGCAATTAAAATTTGGAAGATGTACCAGTGCACAAGAACTTCGGACATTCTTTGATGTTTATTAGAGAATCATCCGTTGTTATAAAAAATTTTAACGTACTGTCAAATATCATTTGGATAGAGTTTATTCGATAAAATTAATTTCGATAAATTTCATTTGCTGCTACAATTGAATTACAAAGTCGGAATTTCGCGGGAGATTCATCGGTCTGGCATGAATTCGTCTTCAGTCTCGAGCACGAGAGGAGGGAATAGGGGTGGGAGGTCGCGGAATGACTAATACGTTGATCGGCTCGCCCGCGAAAAGTGACGTCAAGTCGCTCGGTTATAATGGCTTCGCGGGACAGAGTAGAATAGCAGGCACTGCCTGAATTATTCCCTCTTTGTGTTGAGATTGTTTGCTTTCGGTGGATGAAATGAGAATTTGTCAGTCGGCGAAATATTGAAAAGTCAATTGAGCGAATTTGCAATCGCCGAAATATTCATTCAACGAGCAATGATTTCTTAAAATATGCAACAAAATACAATTCAATACCGAATTAACCCAATTTTTGGGGCGAAAAAAAATTGAACTATTGGCGAAATTTCAATACAATCTTTGATCATTTTCACACTTGAGCAGTTTTTGAGAACAAAAATTAATTTTTTGTTAAATACTTTATTTACTTTCAGTAGCCTCAATGGCTGAAGCATCGACCAAGGCCGTAATTAGAGGGGCCAGGGGGCACAACAATCTCCACCTCCAATAAATCATTACTACAACAGCTTGTCGGTATGTTTTATCCGTGAAATGGAGACATCGGCGAGGGATGCTCACCGGGTAGTCTTTAAAAAAAAATTCTCCAAGTCGTAAATAACCGCGTCACCTGGAGTGTACAATGATGAGTTCAAAGGTGTATTCAACCGAGAGTTTAGAGCACGTGGTATTCACTACCCAAGTTCATGACACAATGATCACTGATTTGAGGATGATTTCAATGATCCCTCAAAATCGTCGATTGCTTTGAATGGAATTTTTTCGTCAGCCGCGAGATGCCGAATTTCGAGGGATTTTAAATATTTTATTATTCACCCGATTTGAATGTTTTTTCGTCGTTCTAGACAGACGATAATAATCCCTTCGACGAAGACAAATAATTCCTCGTTAATATTAGAATATGACAATAGTCGGCAGGGAATTCCCTGGATATGTTGCAAAAATTCCTGTATTTTTGTTTTTATAATTTCCGATGGTTTATAAAGATTATCGCGAAAAAGGGGCTCGCACATTCCGAGAACTCTAAGATATTATCTAAGTCTAGGAGCGAGTGATTGAAACAATAATTGGCTAATCTCTGACATTATTTAATGATATTCCAATAGCTTCAGCAGATGATCAATGAAAAATTTGCAAAAACCGGGAGATAACCCGACCTCTAACCGCGAGCATGAAATAAAACTTTTTCAAGTTAATACAAAAAACCGAAAGTCTTTCTTATGGCTCCCGGCTTACATAATAATCGCAAATTATCAGTGACAGCAATTTCACGAGGGAAAGCAAAATTTTTACACATCTCTCGTCAGTCGGTCATTAAAATTTATAACTACCGAATTTGGGGCTTCCATTCATGACGGTCTTTAGATCGATGATGAGTGGAACCGACGGGAGATAAATTAATCGAGGCACGACTCGACGGCTTTTCCGGCCGTTAAAAAGCGCGCCAATCGATTTCCGCCGCGTGGGCGCGCGTGGAAATACGCATGGAATGGGATAATATAATTTTTTTTTCTCGCCAATGCGGCTTTAACTCCTCGGGCTTATCAGTTTTTTTCGGCAATAGTGGACTCGAGGGCGAGACAATGGGTGAGTAATGCCAGTGTTGTCGTGGCGCTATTCAATTGAGGAAAAATGCTGGAGCACCTTAAAAAATTAGCGATACCCTTGAGACACAGCCCGGGGACAATGAGAGACAGTGGGCCATGCTCTTTGTCAACGCGGAATATTAATTCGATTTTTTGTATAATTGGAGGGGACATGACTCGATAGTCAATGGCTGTTTCGTCATTTATTCATCATTTTTCAAGTCCAATTATTAATTTACTGATATTTTTCAATTTTTTTTGTGACATAAGATTTCGGGGAGAGAATATTTTGAAACTGCCCTTACTATAAATTCCAAAATTTCGTCAAAATATTTGGCCATTAAATTAATATACTTTTGTAACTCAGCATCTCAAAATTTACATGAAATATTTAAAAATTATTGCAATTTTGCTCTAGCCCGCGAAATTTGCCACGACAAATTTTTCTCCCTCCCTCCAAACATATTCTTCCAAGTAATTAATGAATAAGCTTGCAGATTGCCAATAAAATTCCCAAAAATTTTCAATTTCAAAAAAACTTACTCAGCCATGTATTTCCGCAAGTGGTCCCTCTTCTCCATCTCTTCCCAAGTCTTTTAATCCCACTATCACACGAACATCTCACCCCGCACTCATGACACTCTCTCGTTCGCCCCATCAACCACTCCCTCCGTTCCCCGAGCCCTTTCTCACAACTAAACTGAATTGTCCTCGTGTCATCAATCGCCGGAGCCCTCTCAACCCTGTGGAGTGTCGTCCTCTGGTCCCTGGTCATAATCTCCTCCATCCCGATGCGTTCAAACACTGTATCCTCAACAATCATGACAGCATCGCCAAATCACATGAAAGCCACACGCAACCCCTGAATTGCCCCTCTAAGACGAAATTAACCACTCGTCAACACCGCAAAAAGAAAGACTACAATTCTCCGGAAAATACTAAAAATTGTTGAACAATAACTGCGAGAATCAATGGACAACAACTACTACCGTCAGTTCTGCTAAATGTTCCGAAATGTAACAGAATCACAATTGAACACACTCCGTCGACACTAGTTGCACGAACCGCCAAATAATTCAAGGGATGAATCTCACCGATCCCCCCAGTCGTAACTTGGTCAAGTCCCGAGGTTACCTCGTCGAGTGTCAGAATGTGACTGACTCTCGCTCCAACGAGTCTTGAAGTATCACCGGTTTGCCGAGGAGGTATCCACTGAGCGGTCAGTCCCCGGTAATCCCCCGATTATTTTTTTTTCCTCAGAAATATACAATTGCCAATGGTTGCTAACCAATTCGTAAAGTAACAATTATTTTATTGATGATTCAATTAGGCAAGGACTAGGTGCGTTTGAGACGTTGGGTCACACTAATAACGATTCCGTAGCGTGCCAGTGCCTATATACGATTGGGTAAAGTCACTGAAAGGAGTAGAGCACGTGGCCCGCTCACCCCGCTTTAGGCCAATCCTCGCCCCTCCCCACCATTATCCCGTGTCATGGTGTTTCCCCGCGTGGGCTTTTCGTCCTAGGACGCCCCCACCACTGGCCGAGGGCTCCCCTCCCCTCGCCCCCGGAGGCACTTCGCGACTCATTCATAACTAGACGCCCCCCCCACCACTCGAGAGATGTTACGGCGAGACGCGTCCCCCCTCCTCCTGCCACCGACAGCGCGTCACACTTGCCGAAGGGGCTTCGGGAGTTGATTCAGAGGATTACTCGGGGGAAGCGCTCGAGGAGTCTGGAAGTGGTGGGAAGATATCCCGCGGGATCCACATTCGCGGAAGACAATCGGAAATAATCGGGATTCCGCGGGCTTCCGACTTCTTACGTCATACCGGATGCAGGGGGAGGAGGGGATTTGTTGCAAATGTATTTTGTTAATCAGTCTAAATTTTCTGTTTTTGCATTTTTTTTGTTGAGTGGTTGGTAGAAGTAGGTAAGGCCTCTGATGAGGAACTCGTAGAGTGGGTCTAAGTACTAAGCTTAAGGAAAATGACGCACATTTTTTATCAGTTAGATTTAGCTAGATAATTATGTCTCAGTAAGTTAACGATTTCAGAGGTGGAAAAAATAGACCTCGAGCCAGAACTAGATGACAAACTGAAATTTTTTAAGATGAAAATGAAGGAAATTGAAGATTAAACAATTAACAACCTTTTTACGAATTTTAGAAATATTGTTTTCATCATTATTATTTTTAGTACCCCAATTTTTATCGGAAGGTAATAAAGAATGACCTCAGTATAAAAAATATTGTTACCAATTTTCTCAAGGGATATAGTTTCCACTCGACTAAAAAACTTCCTCTCCATGACTCGAATAATTAACCGATGACTCTCTAGGAAAAATCTTGGATCTGCTAGGATCATCGGACTGAACGTGCAATTAACGTTTTCCACTGGAGACAATAATTACCGTACAATGGAGTGACGACAGGCCGTGATATATAACACATGTTATTTTTTCACACATCGTCACAATCATCGGCTGGTGTCCACGCGCCTTATGTAAGCGAACTAACGTTACTTTCTACATAGCTTCACTAGAAAAATCATCACCAAATCAACAAAAATATTATTTCAATATTTTTTACATAAAAAAACATCAGATAAAAAATTTTAATTCCCGAAAAACGAAGGAATACCTGGTTCTGTTCTTTAATAAATTATTGCGAGATAAACAAATTTATCAAAATCTAATAATACTTTGTTTAAACAGAATAAATTACTTAATCTACTGCAAGAACACATTTTTAATAAAACAAGCATAATTATCCGTAATAGTTCAAAAAAATGTTCAAAATGTTTTAAAAAAAAATTGAAGAAACAAAAAACTGAATGAAGAGATTTATTCTCAATTTTTGTAAGAGAATTTGATTTACTGACGTGAATAATCCCTTCAATCTCAGTACAAAGTATCCAATCACCTCGACAAACTATCTAACGACAAACGTTTGATTTTTATCGTAAATTATCATTGTGTTAATGAGTATCATCAATGACGCGCGAGTGGACTTGACTTGTGTATGAAGTTTCCTGGGGAATGTTTTTCCCCGACAAGGTGAGACGTCATTGTGTGCCTATTAATAGGCTCACATTATACGACACTGCGTTAAAATGGTAATTGGTGGACTTAAGTGATTATTTGTTTTATGTTATGAGATTACTGCGGCGGTGCCACAGCTCAATCAGCGGACTGCGCGTACTGGGGGGCGAATGGTCAATTGAGTGGGATATTGCGCTTTTGCAAAATTTTCTAGCCCAGATTTTTCGGAAAAAAAAACCGCAATTTTCCTCGACAAAAAAAATTTTTTTCAGTGTAGACACTCTTCGGAAATTGCGATTAGGCCCTGATTTTTTCCTGCCTCATATCTTTCCGCAAATTAGTCAGCGAAGAATCGGGAAGAATTCCTCATAAAAAATCGAGAGGATATCGTGATTTTTCCCGGGCTTTTGATGCCATTTCGCTGAATTTGCGGAGTAATTAGTCGCGAATTATTTTTCTAACGCTCAAATAATTACTTTCGAATGAAAGTCCTTAACTTCTTTTTTTTTTTGTCCCCCAAACCGCACCATAAATTTGCTAGATGACGTCGGCCATTAACAGTACCAATAATCCCATAAATTTCAGAAGAACCCAGCAATAAAAATATTAGCTGGCATTCTGTGACTCTTAAAGTGCCAATAAAATTTTCAAACAAGCCTTAATCCACTTTACCCCAATTCCCCTGGGCAAACCACCGGTTCTCAGACTGGTATTGTTTTCTCGTATATTTTAATCCTATTTACGTACACCAACGCTCCCAATTTTCCGTCATAATTCAACACCAGAACCACCCAGTGCCGGACAGATAATTAACAATCGAAAAATCTCAAAGTTGTTCCCCCATGTCATTGTGAAAACCAGAGGTAAATATTTAATCCCGGGCGAAGAAGTAGCCAAGGGGCATCGCAACTAATCCGATTAAGTGGCCGCGCGCGGCGGCAAGTGGTGTCCCCAGGTAGACACCGCTCGGATTAGAAAGGTACAGGTGTGGAAGTTCATCGTAAGGGAGTCGTTAAGCCGATAGCGAGGGTTGATACCTCAAATGTTGGCCAATAACTGGAACTATAGGATTATACATTTTCTTCCATTGCGATGGGGAAAACGGGTTGTAATGTTTTCGCATGAAGTCTGTTATTTAAAATCCCCGCTCGGTGACTTTGATGGGAGGGGCCGGGATATTTATTTTTCAATTGAAAATATTTATGATGAAAAAAATCGATTTTCAATTTTAATGCCTCTTTAACTGGGACTTTTAAATGGTTAATTAAGATTTTCAGATATCAACTAAAAATTAATCCGTTGCTACGGGGAGGGAGAAATTCAGGAGAAAATTACCGTTCGGGAAAAATTAAATTAGCCGACTGTTTAATAAAAATTATTCCGCCTTCTCTAAAAAATTCCCCCAACTTCTCAATAAAATTTATTTACCTCTCACCAAAAATTGTCTGGACGTGTGGATAATTTTTATAAAAAATTGCGACTCTTTCTATGCATCCCCAAACGCGGCAATTTTAATTAATTTTTACTAAAAAATTTCTCTGCGTACCAGCTCGTGGCTACCTAGAAGATCGAAGTAATTGTCTACCGATTCGCGAAATCAAAAACCGCACGTGCGGAGGTCCCTGACGCAATGAGACTGAGATTCCAGCTCATCGGAGAGATCGAAGACATTGCCAATGACTTCAATCAATGTATTGGCGCCAGTGATTAAACGGCTCCGCGATGAATCGATTTATTATGCCGTGCCCAGCATTTCTTATAATTAATAATGACACTTATGAATTTTCCCGGTGAAACAAATCATCAAATATCACCGGCATTAGTAATATCTAAAAACTAAAATTAATCAAAGCTCGCAAGGTTACAATAGTTTATCAATTTTTACCGACAAATGGGCAAAGAAATAAAACGTCGCGATTTTTCCGAGAGCTCAAGGGACCGCAGGAGTCTTTGGAATCGGCTAAAAATGATTAATTATTAACTTCCCGATAGGAATTTATTGGTTTCACTCCAAAAATGAAAATCGCTAATTTTGTGAAATGTCGACGTTTCATGACCGGGAGAAACCCCCCCGATGTTTTTTATCAAGTTGTACGTGTGTGTGTGTGTGTGATCCCTTTTTTTGTTCACGTTCCCGGACGAACTGATAGCGCGATCGGAAAAATTTTGGTGGCGATCGATAGATCTCATCAAGGACAAGATCGGATGAGTTTGGGAGCGAAATCCCCCACCCCATTTTGAGTTTTTTAAAAGATAAGGATTACAAGAAATTTTGATGCGATCGATAGCCATTGACTTTGTCTACATCCCATCCGGACGGGAGTACATTCCCCCCACCCCTTAAATTTAGGTTGATATTTCAGTCCATCGGGAAGTTCGTGGCGAGGCTCGTCACGGGCCGAATAAAAGAAAAAAATCGCGCTACGGATTGTGTTGAAAATTAGTCGGGAAGATAGTAGTCCAACGCAACAACAATGGGAGCGAGCGTAGCGAGCGACCAACAACGCCGGCCAATTTTTTCTCTCCCGCTCACTAATTAATTTTCGGCGCGGGAGCAACCGATTTTCCGTCGCCTCACGATTACCTCAAATCACAGAGAATGTTTTGATTTACGCGATGCTAATTCATTCCCCCTTTAAACAAGCAATAAAGCCTCATCAAAGTCAAGTTTATTATGTCTCACGTGTTGACACTGTGTTTGTTTACTCTCGAAAGTGTGGGGAGGTCTGCTGATACCGATAAACTCGTGGGAAGGTTGAGGCAATTTTTTAGCATGTGAATGTTAGTGCGATAACTCCAACTCCGTCGCGCGACTATTCATTGAGTCTGCGCGCATTGGTGGGATCGTACGACGAAGTTATGGGTTGAGAATGATCCGGTGTTATCAATGAACAAGCGGAGTTGTGTTACGAAATATTTTATTTATTTGTTTAGGTCAAATTCCGGGGTAGACATGGGGAATTTTTTTTAGGAGCACTGAACTCAATAATTTTATCAATGTAACAGATGAACTGAGAAAAAATTTTCTCTGCCGAAAATATATTCATTCTGCTCAAAAAAATCGATGATATCGATATTTTCCACCTGATAATGTAGGCGTTGCTGAGGAAATCTATAGTTTGAGGTAAATTAATTTGTTCTGCTCGCAAAAAAATAGAGATCACCCAAAAGATTTTTTTTTTCACCTGAACCTTTTACGTGACGGTAGAAGCTTTGATTTCCAGTCAAAGATATCGTTCTTCAACTGAATATTTGGGTTCTCGGAGTTTAATAAAAAATATGTGTATTCTATCCAACTGGTGAATTATTGAGTAGAAATAATTAAACTTTCACTGAAGGAAATTTTCGCCAGGGAAACAATTTTCTTGAGCTGAAAACAATTTTTCCAGCTGAACATGTTTTTTTTTCAGCAGAGCAAATTTTTTCTCTCAGTGTAAAATTTGTAAAAAAATTGCCAGAAAATCCCCGCCATCTCGGTAGACAATTTGGCATTAGCCGTTAATTTTTTTATCAATTTATTGTGCTCTACGGAAGATATAAAATTGACCCGGTGTCGTAAATTTTGACAGTCGATCGATTTGAGACATGCAGACTACAATTTTTGTTTATAAATAGAATAAAATTAATTCTCGGGAGTATTTCACGCGTGACCAGTGCCATTGAACCAAACGGATTAATAAAGTCCTTATTGCATAAATTCACAGCGTGTTTAATCCATCAAAAATGCAACCACTACGTGACTTAAAGTGGCTCTGCTTTCAATAAATCCGCTTCTCTGGAAATAATCATCGCGATGTCAGGGAAAAGTGACAACAGAATTAACGATAAACGGAGTAACTCCGAATTATTGGAATTGATAACAACCGCCTGTGGACACACGGAGGATGATAATGCATGATTTTAAGTGGTGACTAGGTTTATACGTAGAACGAGCGGTTTACCCGCTACTCGCGCGGACGAGCGAAAATAAAAAAAAAACCGGAGAGCAGGCGTAGGGTCACAACTCGACTCATCTAATTAGTGAGTCAACGGTGATGATGGCTTCGCGGGAAATGCTCGGGATTTCGGGGGAATCGTAGGGAAAGACCGAGGCCAACAAAAACCGTCAGTTGGCATCACTTTACCTAACAAATCAACTATTTAACGAAAATTACTTCAATTCGGGTGACGCATAGGAAAATTTCATTGGGAAATATCTTGAGCATTTTCGTTTGGTGCGAGCGACTGTTCGCTCCACGACCACTCATTTAGTTTTTTTGGTAAACACGCGGAGAGATTTTTTTAAATAAAAAATTAGCCAACCGCATGGTCGGCCTCAGTGTCTTCAACAAAAATTATTTAGTCTGAACAATTTTTAGCGCGGGGTAAGCGAATTTTCCTGAGGAGGTGGGGAATTTTTCCCGAGGAGCCAAAAATTGACGCAATTATTGAAACGCTTTAAAATAAAATAAAAAAATTGGTAGCGGTTGTTGGTCGCTCGCTCCCATTGTTGTTGCGTTGAACTACTATCTTCCCGACTAATTCTCAACAAAATTCGTAACGCAATTTTTTTCTTTTATCCGGCCCTTGACGAGCCTCGTAACGAACTTCCCGA
>JAPYZM010005096.1:0-10397 GCA_030522845.1 Psyttalia concolor
CAAGTTACTTCTCTCACTGCCCTCAGTATATGAGCGGATTTGGTCGTGCAATTACTTATACGGCAAAGTTTGGAAAATTGGTCCTAGCTGACGCTGATCACGTACGTTCACTTGGCTTGTTTCGTATTTCAGTTATTTTTTAAATAATAGTTATTTATTTTCTCACTTTTTTTAGGCATGAGATAGTAAATTTTTTTAGCCATAGTTATTTATTTTCTGATTTTTTAAAGGCATGAAATAGTAAATTTTTTTAGGCATGAAATAGTAAAACAAAATGTCAACTCGGCGCGATTTTTTCACAAAATTTTTTGTGATTTTTTAGCAGTCATGGTTATATTCTGTGTAGAAGACAAAATATACCATTCTTTGACGCTGTAATATAGAGTGCAATAAAATTAATGGAATTATAGAGTTATGAAGCTAAAACCTTTTGTTTTCCAATCAAAAAAGTAAAAATACCAAAATATGGTTTCGTTTTTCAATACTGTTAGATAAAAAAGAAGAAATGGTCATTTTGAAGACAGAAAATATTGGGGATTCCTCCAGAATATTGAGATCGATGAGAAATTGTGAAAAAATGCGGAAAATGAGGAGGTATTATTTTTTTTTTAGTGCATCATTTCACCTCAAATTTTTTCAAAATTATAAACCCACGTATATTATAAACCCACGTGAGGAAAATTCGCTTTGCGCATTATTTTAAAAAACGCCAGGTTTTTGTTTTTTAGTAGACCAATGCTATTAACCAATGAAGGGCTTGGCGTTCTTTGGATTTCACGTATTTTTTTGTGAATAAAATTGACGATATAATTTTTTTAAATTATGATCAGGACATAAAACGGCAACTCGGCCCAATTTTTTCACAAAAGTTTTTTTGTGATTTTTTATAGGATCTTCAATATCTGTGGACCACTGGTGTCCACTATCTGAGGAATTTAAATTTAATTATTGGTAAATATCTCTCAATGTGTTTGAGTTGTTTTGAACTGTTGACGTTTCATTACAATACTTAGTTATAGTGTTTCAATTGTTATTTTAGGCCCTGAAGAGGACAATAATTATTTTTGAAACATAGGCTATAATTAAAGACACTTAAAAGGAATTGTTTGGTTTGTAATTCATCCTAACCTTTTTTGCGTAGTATGAAATAGTATTCTCGAATCTCTTGCCCAATGTACCCGCCTTTCCAATGTCTAATAAAGTAGTTTGCTCATCATCAAGGCAATGTATAAACCGCCATACATTTTAATAATTGTAAATAAATTCTCGAGAGCAACCGAATTCAATTGAGAAGTTAATAAAAATCATTAATTATACATTCTTAAGTCTTCCTATGATTATAAAAACGCCCTCAACGTCAGCTGCAAATCAACGAAACAAGGGGATCGCGAAAGTCATTTCGGAATTACGGTACGCCATGGCTTACTCTGTTCAAGCATTTTGCGAATATTTTCTAATGGTTTAGGCACGTATTTTGTGCAGTTATTAATATTAGAATGATTTGCTTGAACACTAGTCAAATTATCGATTAAATCATTAAGTTCGGAAATGCATGTTGCGGTATTGGCAACAGTTTCAGATTTTATTCGTCGAATGCAAAATGCAGTTTGGAGGGCACAAGATACCGAACGGATAAATACTTGCAAGGCTAGGCGAACTTCCATTCGGTCTGAACAAATTCCATAACTCCCGAATATTATTCGAAGCTACGATTTTCGGATATTAAAAAATTATAATGTGTTGTACCCAGCGTGGGGGGTACTTAATATTATTTTGGTTCTAGACTTGAAGGGATAAATCCCACCAATAATGTATGGGTATTTAAATTACGTAGTTTAATATCAGATTGTATTCACTGTGTCATCTGACTGATTACAAAGAGTTTACGTCTGATCCACATAGACTTGACCGGCTTTTAAATAATACATTGGTTGTTATGTTTCATCAGCTTGGTCAGCATAATCCAGTTATGCTGTCAAGTGTCACGCTGACAATGCTATATGTCCACATATTAAACAATAACACGATCTGGTACATAACAAATGTAATTATTGATTGCGAATACTTTTGAACAGGTGAAGAATATCGACGGTGAATATGTTATAATCATTATGATAAAAAAAGGGTTTCTACGCGGTTGTTACCCGAATAAAATCCACGAAAATTTGATTCTTGATCTAAAATTATAGCTCTCACCTTAAACCCGGTAGCAAAAACTTCTGATATAACTAGTTTGAGAAGATTCGGATCTGTATCGACTTTCACCGCAGAACTACTCATGAAAAATGAAATTGGTTATTTCCATGCACAAATCAGTCCCTGAATTGCACTACACTTTCCGCAGATTTGGTTGAGTGACCGGCCAAGCCTCAGTCTTCAAATCCGTCATTTTTTTGTAATTTTCCGTTGAATAGAACGTCCCGTACTAATTTTCGTCTCATCAGAAATCAAAGTACACTCGCGTTCCATTGGATCCATGGAACTAGCTGTCAGCTTTAATTTTTCGAATAGGGATGAACATATACCAGGCCACACTTGAATTCCATCGAACCACGAACTGATGACGCCGGAGAGGGCAATATAAAATTGAATTTCGCGTATATTGAAAATCACGTAATTTATTGTACTAATTCGGAGACGTAAAATGCATGGAGATAGCGAGCGTACGTTCATCAGCCTTAAAGGAAGTACCCGATTTGTGAAAAAGCTGCGTTATTAAAAATGTATAGACAACCACGGCAACGCTTTTATCAATACATCTTTTCAAATGCTTTAGCGAGGCATCTTTTGTCACTGTACTAATTGTTTTTTCATAATTTCTCATTACGTCCGATTTATTTTCTTTAACATCATCAGCACTATCCGTTTCATGCTTTAATTTGATAATAGCTATTGACAGTAGCCACAGATACGTTCATAAGCTATCTCCTGTATTCCCAAAAGTATCTTTCCCCTGCAGCCACCACAGTTACGGGCACAGCCATATTTATAACTGGTGTAAATAACCACCCCATTCAATTCGCCTTTTCAATTTGCATAAATTTTGCAAAAATAAAATCAACTTCAGAAAACCTTCATAGTGTTTAAAAAATGGAGAGGGTGAAATAATGACGAGACTGCTTTTGAAGGGTGGGTGGCAAAAAAATCGACGATTCTGGAAAAAATCAAAAATGAAATATTTATTTATTTATATTTATTTATTTATTTATTTCAAGACTGAAATTTCATCTTTTTGATATCTTTTTTTGGTACTTTCTTTATTCTTTATATATTACATTCCTGGCAAAGGATAGGAAAGAGGATATCAAAAGGACTTTCTCCGTTAAATAAAAATTTTCTTTACACTCTTTCCGCAATCAGCAATTTTTCGTATACACCCTCCACAGAAAATCCGGTCATTGCCTAACACCTGTTTATTTATCAATTTGCACATTATATAACATTTTACAATAGTGAATATAAATCCACCCAATATGGTATCTTATGGAATGGTGAGAAAATATTTTTATATCGATTTTTTTTACAAAGATCATATATAATACAAATACTGATTGCAGCAATTTTTTTGTCTATTTCAATTACTTGTGGTGTCAAGGATGCCATGGATGATAAGGTAGAAATTTTTAATAACGAAGGAACCAGAGAAATTAGGTCATAAATGGAAATCAAGAGAGCGGGTCAATCAACGATCCTGCGAGGACAAGCGCGACGTGTCTCGAATACTGGATTGGTGGAAGATTAAACTGGGACTGAACGGGAGTACATAGATCCAAATCTAGTGGAGATTTGGGGGTCCATGAGAATAATCAACACGGACTATTTCGGGGTCCCTCGAAAGGGGCTTTGGCATAGGAAAATCTGAAGTCAGGCCTACATACATCATCGAGAAATCCAGATGAGTATTTCATGCACCTAACCATAGAAGACTTTCGATTGAGAGAGAGAGCATTGTTGTTTATCTTTTTGTGTTAATTTTTTTTTTTTTTTTATATTACGGCCCTCTTTCTGCCGTCCATACAGAAGCTAATCGGTCCTATCCTCACCCTATGCATGCGGCTGTGGGTCCTACACTGTACCGCATTTGCACTCCTATAGAACGGTTGCTCTATTAGCAAGCTCCCGCTCGTCGGGGCGAGTTGAAAAATCCCACCCACTGGGATTTGAACTCACAACCTTTCGCACACTAGGCTCGCGCCTAGCCGCATGAGCCACCGACGTCGGTCTTTGTGTTAATTTGACCTAATAAAATATGGGATTAATTTATAAAGCCTGAAATATTACATTGGCGCCCAAATAGGAGCAGTTTCCAGGAGATTGTGTATATAAAATTATTTATTTCATTTATTTGATTAAAAAAAACGGAAATTCATGCATTAAATTGATGGACTCAAATACGCCATTAACTAGTAAAGGAAATACACTTAGAAAAGCTAAAGAATAAATCATAAGGAAAACAGATCCTATAATTTGGACAAGAAGTATTCTATAAATAAATCTACAAAATATAGCGCTGACAAAAGTCAGTTAGTAAACATGACGAATAATCATAACAATAGTTTTGAGGACGGGTAAAAAGCCTTGAGGAATTGCGCGAAGAATTTAGAATTGAAAAAAATCATCAAGCGAAAATCTTTCAGATAGAGCGTGAAAATTTAATAAAACTTAGGCAAGAAATAGCTAATAGACAGAATCAAACTTATTATGATTTAACTGTCCAGATTGAACAATTGAAAATTTAGTACGAGAATCAACGAAAAATGGTTGAGAAATTGGAAGCTAAACGAATGGAGCATCCACGAGCGAATGGGCAATCGAGGGGCCTTGGTACGGCCTTGGTCGACGGGCTCGCACGAAAGCTCGACAATGTAAACAATGAAATTAATCCCGAAATTCAGCGATGAGACGACAATGCATCCGAATAAATACTTGGAGAAAATTAAGAAATATTTTCGAGCCAAGGGGACGATGGAAATAAATAGGTTGGATATTGTTGAGAGGTCGCTGGAAGGAAGAGCACTTATATGGTATGATGCAAATGTATTTCTTTCATTCTAAGATTTTGAGGTAGAATTTTTAAAACAATATAATTCGATTCCATGTCCGGCGAAATTAAAAAGTAAATGGTTACACCGCAAATATACAGCACAGGATGGCAGACTGTTAATATATTTTTACGATCAAATTAGAAACGCACAGAATTTTGAACCAAAATATTCTCAGTATGAAATGCATTATCACATTATAACCCGGTTACCAGTAAAAACTCAACATTTATTAGCAACAGTAGATTATTCAAATACTACGTTGATTGCTCAAGCGCTTGGTAACGTTGACTCAACCGATGTCATTAGAAATTAAGAAAGTAAGAGATTTAATTATAATTCCAATAATTTACAAAATTTTAATGAACATCGAAAGTATTCCTCGGGAAATTGTAACTCAAAAAATGGCAATAATCATTTTCAAAAGCAGAATAAAGTTACACCGGGTATGATGAATATAAATCAAGGTCACATGGCGGGCCTGAGCGCATTTAAGGCCCGGATAGAGGTACAACTCTCCCCTCCCCCCTCTGCCCCCTCGCCAATATCCCGTCATCTAGACATGGCGGATTGCGGAGGATTGATGAGATCCCCTCGGTATAGAAGTTATTGCCTTCGAAACAGGCAATAAATCGCCAAAAACGCAGTCTTCCACCCTCACCACGTTATTAATCTTTTCATTTCCCCACTCGCGTGTTTGTTAATGAAAAATTGGGCACGTAATGACGGGATCATGACTGGCCCGACAGGGTTATCTAAAAGTGGCCATTGGACATATGCCCCCGTAAATGATTATTGCCTTCAAAATATGCAATAAACCCCCACAAACGCGGTCATCCCTCCTCGCCGCACTATTAAATTAGTTATTTTCCACACCCGCGTATTTTTTAATAAACAAATAAAACAGCAGTTAAATAAAAAGATTAATAATGTGGTAAGGGTGGATGACTGCGTTTTTGGTAGTTTCAGTATATGAGCGGATTTGGTCGTGCAATTACTTATACGGCAAAGTTTGGGAAATTGATCATAGCGTACGCTGATCGCATCCGTTCACTTGGTTTGTTTCGTATTTCAGTTATTTTTTAAATTATAGTTATTTATGTCCTCACTTCTTTTAAGGCATAAGATAGTAATTTTTTTTAGCCATAGTGACTTATTTTCTCATTTTTTTAGGCATGAAATGGTAAAACAAAATGTCAACTTGGCGTGATTTTTTCACAAATTTTTTTGTGATTTTTTCAGTAGATTGGCTATTTTGAAGGCAATAAATATACCGAGAGCATCACATGAATCCTCTGCAATGTGCCATGTCTAGATGACGGGATATAGGCGAGGGGGCAGAGGGGGGAGGGGAGAGTTGTACCTCCATCCGGGCCTTAATTCATGTTCAATTAATGATCCAGGACATTTGAAAAGTCAAATCAGTAATGGGGGATTTAAATTACCAAACTTTAGTGTACTTCCACCAAATTCTAACGTGGATGGTATCGAATATAATCAGGTACAAAATAGTCAATATTTAAACTCGAATGCAACGCCATGAATATAGATCCCCATTCGCGTTGCAATTTATATGACTTTGTTGAGGATCTCCATGAAGATGTTAACAAAATTGTACGAAATTCGCCATCAAAACCTACTAGTCATTTTGCAAAAAGCCCTCGTTTAATTTTATTCACATTTAATACACCTGTGTCAGCATTGGTTGATACAGGTAGTCACTGAAACGTTTTATCAGTTTTTATCTCAGTATTATAAAATCATAGAGCTCCCAGTAACAAATTTATCAATCTTACTTACTGTAGGTAAGAAACAAAGAGTTGTTGAAAAACTAATTTTGCTGGAAATAGAAATAGGGGATTATGTATGTCACACTCCATTTGTAGTATTGCCCAATTTGATGACTGAAATGATTGTAGGTAACGATTTGTTATTAGCGAATAAAGCCATATTGAATTATAACGATGAAAAATTGACATTGGGGGGATACCAGGTTCCGCCGAGGTTGATGGCGTATGACTGAGGGTTGTCTAGACATCTCGTTCCCTCTAAAGTAGATAAAACAATTTATGTTCAAGTTTCAATTACTTGTGATGAAAATAAAATTGAAAATGTAAATAATGACAAGTCCACTCGAAATTATTATAAAGATGAGACTACTTCTGCAAGTCCAGCTCAATCTCATAAAAAAAACGCATGGGATAATTAATCAAAAAATTTATTAAAAAAAATCAGTGTTCGGTAAATAAAAGTGTTCATAATTCTAAAGGTACCAATGAGTCTGGAAAGAGTCAGTCGTGTGCAACGGAATTACATTATGCTAATGTTGAAAATTCGGACAGGGTTATTATTATCGATAATGCTAATCAGGAGTTTGAAACAGATAAAAATCCGAAAATTCATCCTAACAGTTATAAAAATGAGATTGAGGGATTAAATAAAAGTTTTTATGAAGATTCTGAGGGTGAACTTGTCAATGTAGGAAAATTGAATCTCGAGGAAGAGGGACCGGAATTTTTGAATGACCTTCGAGGGATCGCGGGCAACCTTACGTCATTAGCCGAAGAGCAACGGAATCAGTGGTTGAATGTTATGATTAAATTTAAAAGATTATTTTCATATAAAAGTCAAGCTGCAGGACAATACTAACATGAAATTAAACTAGTAAATCCCGGGGAATTTGTAAAGAAATCGTACCCAGTGCCGTTGTCATTAAGATCTAATGTAGATGACGAAATTCAGAGGTTGTTGCGATTGGGAGTGATTGAGAGATCATCGAGTTCATTTTGTAACCCTTTGAGAATAGTAGTGAAACAGGATGGGGGAGTACGAATTTGTCTAGACGCACGATTCCTCAATGAAATTATTGAGGATGATCATGAATCGCCACCATTGATCAGGGAATTATTACAGGGGTATGTACTATGGCAAGACCATGATGGCCACATCTGATCTTGCACATAGTTATTGGCAAATTATATTGGCCGCACGTAAATATACTGTCTTTTTGCAGGCTTCAATCTTGTACCAATTTAAGCGTATTCCATTCGGATTGAAAACCGTAGGCAGCCGATATATTCGGGCCCTCTCTCTAACATTCGGAAGTGAATTTGATAACTTTGTCACCAGGTTTATCGATGACTTGTTATTCGCATCCGAGGATTTTGAATCTCATTTAAAATATTTGGATCTTGCCTTTACTAAATTACAAAATGATAATTTTACATTACGTTTAGATAAATCTAAATTTTTTTCCTCGGTGGTAAAATTTTTGGGGTTTGAATTATCAGCAAAAGTGTTCGACCAGATCCGGATAAATTAGATAAAATTAGAAACTTTTGGGAAGCCTAATAATATCAAACCATTACAGCAATTTCTTGGTATGTATACATCTTATCATCAGTTCTGTGTAAAATATTCTACTTATATAGAGCCATTTAGAGATTTATTGAGCTCAAAGAAAAAATGGAATTGGACAAGTGCTCATGATCAAGCTTGGACCGAGTTGAAGAATCGGTTTGCAAATTGTATAAATTTAAGTCACATAAATCCACAAGCGACATTTAACTACAAACTGATGCATAGAATTTGGGAATTAGTGTAATTTTCTACCAAATCGATGATAAGGGAAACCAATTTATTGTCTCATTAGCTAGTCGTTGTTTAGAATCGGCTGAATACAACTATACTACTACTGAGAAGGAACTACTGGCAATAAGGTATTCGACAGAATATTTCCGCACTTATCTTATTGGTGTTGAGTTTGACATTATTACAGATCATAAGGGGTTAATATTCTTAAATCGGATACTTTATCAGAGTTCTCGTCTTTAAATGGAGTTTATTCTTGCAAGAATACACATATAAAGTTCATCATTGTGCAGGAAAGGATAATTTGATTGCTGATTTTTTTAGTCGCAACCCGGCTGGTAAATTTGAAAACGAAAAAATCAACACACTTATTCTATCCAATTTGAATCTGGTCATGCTAAAAGCGATCCCAACAAAAAATACTGGGTTTCATGTACTTATTAATGCTGCTCTAGAAACTATTGGGGAATATCACTTACATTTCAAGAATCTGGAGGGAAAGCGGAGAAATGGTAAACAATTGATGATTTTTTTAAGGATAATTTGAGGGGGGAATTAAATGAAGCTTATTATGTATGCAAAGGATTATTATTCCATAGAGATCAGTGGATTAGGCGCTGGCAATTGGTAATTCCGGAAGAATTACAGAGGGAATTGTTTCAAAATATCCATTGCAAAATAGGACACCCGGGTGTACAAAAGACATTGAACTATCTTAGACATTTTTACTATTGGAAAAAATGAGAGATTTAGCTAAGAAATGCGTGCTATCCTGTGACTTATGTCAACGTGTGAAAATAGTGAATTGTAATATGGAAGGTGAATATAATTTACTTAAGGCTGAAGCACCGGGAGAATTAGTTTCAGTAAATTTTTATGGGCCTGTGCCAAAGTCTACAGGCGGGGTGGAGTATATTTTTGTGGTTTTAAATCTAGTCACAAAATATGTAAAACTTTATCTGGTAAAAAAGGCAAATACTCATACAATCCTGCGAAAAATTTTAGATGAGTATATTCCGATGATGGGGAAGCCAAAACGAATATTAGCTGACCATGGATCTCAGTTCACTGCTCATAAGTGGCGCGAGACATTAGAGTTAGAATCAATTAGTATTTCATTTTGTTCTATCCGTCATCTGCAAATTAACCCAACTGAAAGAGTAATGAGAGAGCTTGGTCGTTTTTTTCCAGTATTTTGTGCTGATGCGCATACACAATGGGCACATTATGTTAAAAAAGAACATTTAATTAATGTCACTTGTCATGGTTCTATGGGTTATGCACCATGTGAGCTGCAGTTTGACCAGCGACCTCACGATGAAATTGAGAAGCTTATTAAAGTCCCAGAATTAGATGACATTCCCCTAAAGGGAAAAAGACAAAGGGCGAAGAAATGTATTATTTGAAATGATGGATATCGAAAGAATAGCCAAAAAAGGATTTCTACAGTAGAAATAAATATTGGCGTTAAGGTATTATTAAAAGGACCTCATCAATCGAAGGCTTTAGATAACAAAATCAGTGAATTCTTTCATATTTATGAAGGTCCATTTGTCGTCTCAAATTAGATTGTTCGGAAAGAATACATTTGAATTAATTGATACACCGACGTCGGTGGCTCATGTGGCTAGGCGCGAGCCTAGTGTGCGAAAGGTTGTGAGTTCTAATCCCAGTGGGTGCGAATTTTTCAACTGGCCCCGACGAGCGGGAGGTTGCTAATAGAGCAACCGCCTGTACCGACATGGTTTTTCTGTGGTTTCCCAT
>JAPYZM010005107.1:0-10220 GCA_030522845.1 Psyttalia concolor
TCGCCTTCGGCTCGTGATACAAACCTCCCACTCGCCAAAAACCATTTTTTTTCACTTGTTACGAAATATACTGTTTCATCTCAATGTGTCGAAAAAGCACTTTTTAGTCACTCGACGCGAAGCGGAGAGTGACCGAAAAGTTACTTTTCTGACACAGCGTGATGAAAATAAATTTTATGTTCAAAGAAATATTAAGTGGAGTTGTCCAAATTATTCAGTTGATTTTTCCGGTATTCCAATAGTAAAAAAAAATTGATCTCCACGCATCGATTTAAATTATTTGAGTTTCTTAATAGTTTATGCGACTGCTCCGACATTTGTGAATAGATCACTATGCCAAACATTATCGTGTATTTTCTGTAGCGTAATAAGACAGACTAGGCCGCCGGCAGGAGCCGCACAAGTTATAATAATACCGTTAGAGGCTAAAGGCTACTCCAAGGAATATCCAAGTGACTTTCACTATCTAGCATCGTGTTCACAAACGCCTCTTTCATCTATACATACATACATATATGTAACCTCTGTACATGCACAACCGTTGAGCTGAGGGACAAGTGAATGAGGTGGGAGGGATTACGGGAACCCGAGCCGGGGAGGGAAGAAATACAGCGTAACAGCGAAAAATCAGATTATCAGATACGTCAACCGTTGAACTATTATTGATGAAGATTTCTTTTTTTTTCATTCGTATTATTGAACGATTGTGAAGATTGACACTCTTCTATCGCCGCTGCACTTATTAATTCCGAGATCGTATCGGCAGAGAAAAGATTAGGGAGTGAAAAAGTAATGAGCAAACTGATAACGAAATTATGCTCTATATAAGAAAGAAATTGCGTATAATTGTTAGTTCAATTACTTGGAGACAATAGAAGTACATTTTCCAGGTTACCCGCACTTCACAGGTAAATGTTTATCTTACTGAGTGAAAAGACAGATTTCTAGCAACAATCAAATTTCTCGGGGATTGGCGCCTGGGGCAATTGCCAAACAAGCCGATGATTAATATATTATGTGTAAACTCCAAAAAACACCGTGTCAATTTGAGACTTATGATGTCAAATTGAGGCTTTCGCAAGTCAGAGGATCACAGCAGAATGAACTATTTAGAAATATCTTAATGAATAGTCTGAGGAATCTATTGATTTTGAAGGGACGGGGCTAGGGGTCACGGATTTTTCTCTTTTCGATTTTTTCACGGCCTGAGAGTAGATACAAAGTCGAAACATCAGGGAGAAATCTGGGAGAATTATCCTACAAACAAAAGAAATTCCGTCGTCAACAATCACACGCTCAATGACTTGGAGACAGTGTGTGAATACATGTTCTTTGAGATTCAGAGATTAACACTTCAAGAGATCATTCGTCCGCTGCTATTCCAATTCATTGCGAAAATTTGTTCGAACTAATTTTCTTATATTCAGGTTATACTCAAAATAGCATGGATGATTCGCAACCCATTATTGTAGGGTTATAGAGTCGGGAAAGGAAGGATAATCAAATTTGGTTGTTTTCCGTCATTTTCATCACGCTGTGTCGGAAAGTTACTTTTCCGACCCAGCGTGATGAAAAAATAGTATATTTCGTAACAAGTGAAAAAAAATGGTTTTTGGCGAGTGGGAGGTTTATATCACGAGCCGAATGCAAGTGATATAATCCCACGAGTCAAAAACCACTTTTTTCACGTGTTACGAACAATATTTTTCATCTCAATGTGTCAAAAAAGCACTTTTTAGTCACTCGACCATCCTATTTCATACTGTTCAGGGGGAAAGACACTGGAGAGGATTTCTACCGCCAAATGTACGCCGAGATAATTTTTTTGTTGTCGTCAAAATCCATTTAGGAGTTTCAAAAACTTTAGATTTTTTGGGTAAACACGACGTGTATTTTTTAATATTAATTGTTCGTTATTCAGTATTCCCAGACGTTATTTTTCTCCCAAAAAATGTTGATAGCAGGTTGAAGACTAAGTTATTTAATAATAGCTCAATACCCGAAGGGAGACAGGCAAGCAATTAACTTTTAAATGTTATAATAATGATGATCTAATGGTAATCCTATGACAATCTATTTCCTAACATTATATTCCACTAATGCAAAAGATATTATTATCCTGAAAAGGTCT
Organism: Psyttalia concolor; assembly: GCA_030522845.1. Lineage (NCBI taxonomy): Eukaryota > Metazoa > Arthropoda > Insecta > Hymenoptera > Braconidae > Psyttalia > Psyttalia concolor. Next base: position 2,132 of record JAPYZM010005107.1, read on the forward strand.
TTTTGCATGAATGATCGGTGTGTTGAGCCACATTTCACTGTTCCTCAAAATCTGGAAATTCTTCATTTTTGAGCCTTTCAAAAAACAATGAAAAGTAAGAATTAATTTGTGAGGAATTTCCAGACTATTTTGCTTGCCCAAACGAGATTTCTTTGACAACTTATTCGTTTTCCTCCCAGTGGGAATGATAAGGATCAGACTTATCGCAGAGAAACGGGAAGATCAGGGAGGAAGCTGATGAAATTGTTCTATAGATTAAAAAATAAATCGAACCGTCAAGAACTGCTCATTTAATTACTTAAAAACAGTAGCAGTATTTTTTTATTTCCATCGACAGATAAATAATGGGCGAATTAATTAATTGATTCGTTCATTTTCCAATTCTGCTACACCTGGACACGCACAAAAAACTTCCATGGAATAACCTGACGGAAAGTTGGTAGAAAATTTTAGGGGATTACTAGTGCACTTCTATTGAAATCTATTAATAATCGGATGACTATTGAATTTCGGAAATTTTTATTACATTTTAATTTATCTCATTGATTTTCCACTTGTGGAAAAATCATTGCGAATTGTAAATTTCAGGTCAATCCCCTGGCAAATTCTGGCTGAATATATTTTTGAATTTTAAATAAAAATTTAACAGTAATCGGTACTGACTATTTATAATTCCTTGGAAATGTCAAATACATTGAGAAATTTTGCTCTCAATGTTATTGAATAATTAAAAATTCTACAAAAATCGATCAACAAATTTTCCCAGCTCTTCCAATTTCCTTTTCTTTTTCTATTGATACCGAAACCGGTAAAAATCTGAAATTTCATCCAATGAATCTTGATATTAAATATTTCAGTAGAATAAATTGTATTGGAAAATCGGATTTTCTTAATTATTTCTATATAAAATTGTCGGTAGGATTGATGAAAAAAATATTTTCATACATGGAGTAATAAGAATACCCAATTCAATTCTTCAACTGATTCAAATTCAAACTTTTATGAACTCTAACCAGTCGACTCGCTGGCTCCTACATTACCGACACCGTCTGCCTTTCCATCGCCCAAATAAATAAACACAAACGAGTCAAAACACCTGAGGCGATTGCATTAAATACCATTATTGAAAACATCAACACCAGGAGGCAAGTGTTCTTGACGATTCCGATGGGATAATGACAATAACGAATCAGCCTGAACTTTTCCATCGTCCTGAAAAATATTTTCGATGGGAAAGTGATAATTAACCTGTATCTCGGATAATCTGCGGCAATCACGCAAGGTAATCAATTCTACCCAATCAATCACTTCTCCCCAGATATTACGCTAGTGTCAAAATTTAAATAAAAATCAATGCATGATCCATGGGCTCAAGGTGCAGGATAATTCCAATAACTTCATTGAAAATCTCGTAATCTGCATATCAGGAGAGTCAATAACAAGATTACCCTGCAACAGGTTCGTGACTATGCCTATCATCGCGATTTCCCATCAGAGATGCGAACAATTAATCATGTATATTTTTGAAAAATAATCCCATAAATACAGAAATTTTACTCGCCATATGAACCATTCCATCACATCTGTACATAAAAAATTGCATCTAAATTTTACAAGTTCTAGATTATTTTCTATCGGAAAATGCATGCAAAATCTAGGGAAATGAGTGCAACCTCGTCAAGTTAATTATTGGTGGAGATAAAGAAGTTCTTTCTTCTTATTCAAATTAGCTCTAGAGGACGTCTATAGGAAGAATTATTAAAAAATATAGATTTCGTTGGAATTTTTCTGCCTTTTGCGAAGAATGTCATTTCTTGTATATGTACGTATTTTATTTGCAAAATTTCCCCAAATTTCTACCGAAATCTATATTATAAAACATTAATTTTCTGCTGAAAAGCACTCTTAATTGCAATTAAAAGCCAATATTTTTCATAATAAAAACACAAAAAAAACTTCCATATTTTCGTCGATAGTTAACTTAGAGAGCTCTCGTTGCACTCAATTTTCAGACCTTCAAAAAATCTCCAAAACTTCACCCACATCCACATCAGTCCATTTTTACAATTAATCTACAAAAAAAATCACAAGCCCCGATTACACGCTAATATATAATAAATAAAAGAACCCAGCTTAGTAAAAAAAAAATATTCCCACAGATAATTTCATAATCAGAAGTCCCCCAACGTGCCCCCCATAATATCTGAAAAATGGCCTAGAGAGTGCAAACAAAGGAGAGCCCTCAACAAAATTCACGTCCTAATGTCTCACTGTTGTTGTTGTATTTTGTGGGCGTGAAATTATCTTGTGAATGGGAAAGGAGAAGGCCCCACCTTAGTGTTTTTATGTTTACTATATTTTTTTTTAAAACTGTATACGCCAGAGCGAATGCATGTGTTGGTTTGAGGGAAACTTATCACTACCACTGATTCCCAACTCCTCGGCGCACTTATAGCCAATGTAAAAATGAAATGGGGCATTGGGTGAAAGTACTTCTCGGGCTGTGACTTCAAACACCGGTTGGAGTCTCTTATATCAGATCAGTCTGGCATGAACAGTGGTGTCGAGATGATGCACGAATGGTAGTTAACGGTGCATATTTTTTTTTTGTTTTTACTAATTCAATAATTCATGTCTAGCAACATTCGTTTGGTTATTAATTTGGAATTGCAATCAATGATCGAGTCTGTGATTGATCCCAGTGGTATTATCTGTTTATCCGGTGGCCATCCCACGCTGATTGTTGCCAGGAGTCTTTATTTATAATTCAGTTGACTCAGCTATGCTGTCAGTCGATTAGTTCAACTCCATCTGAAGAGTTGATGACCATCCACTCGACAGTCTCTCAGCGGCTCGACAAATTCTACCAACACAATTTTGTAGTCATCAAAGTACTCAAGATGATGGTGATATTGTGCCTCTTGGTGGCACTTGTTGGGCCCAGTTTTTGTCTCGAGAATGGCCTTGTCAGGACTCCTCCCATGGGATGGCTGGCGTGGGAAAGATTCAGATGCAACACCGACTGCAAGAATGATCCTGATAATTGTATAAGGTGAGTTTTTCTTTAATACTTTCCCATTCACTTTTTTTTATCCATTGATGTTCACTCTTGTCTCTAATTGTTCGTGTTTTTTCTTAAATTATTATCTGTTTTTTCGTCTCTCCTGGGATCATTAACGACGATTCCTTTCATTATGAAATTCCAAGAATACTTTTACTTTTTTTTTACTCGATGAAAATTGCTACACTGTTTTGGACATTTCAAGTTCACTCTTTGTAGCCTTGTATGATTTACTAAGGTTCACTGTTCATGTGGGTCAGTGTGCATTCGTTAGTTTTCACTTTCGCACACGTTTAAAGCGATCGCGTGGATTCTATAAGTAATTTTTTTTTTAAAGACAGATAAACTGTTCATTGCAATTGAAAGCATTCTTTTCATGCTTGGGGTAGCGTTTTAATTCAATATTTATGATGGCGTTGAGTAGGGGTTTTTGGAGGAGTCATAAGATGACCAGGGCTAATCCACATGTCAGTGTTGACAGAGAGACAATTGATCGGATTTTGAGATTTTCCAGTTGTATTTTTCATCACTTGTCCATGATTCAGTAATTAATTCATGCGTTTGGGATTTGATATTTAATGTATTCAAGGTAATGAAAAATCGCTCTCGGGAATTGTAATCTTCTCGATTCATCCTATTGTTCTAACGTTCTGAATTTTCATAAAGTGTTGACGGGATTATGTTAGTCATGAGGCCTTGTCGAGCGTGATTAAGGAACAATTTTATTACTGAACATACGAGGTTTTGTAACTGTTTTTGCACTTCATTTCGTGATGGCCAAATAACCCTGCTATCGATTATGCAAAATTCCTTAAGCTGAAGATATATTAGGTATTCTGAAATATTCATGCTGAAGGAGCTAGTTTGTTTTCGTATCATGATTAATTCTATAAAATTTATTCGGGGTTTTAGATTCATAATTTGTTGAAATATTTTGGAATTTGAGGAAGATTACAATTCTTCGACTCACGTTCTGACTATTCGGCGTAAGATTATCCAATCACACAATACAATTCAACATCTTCCACAAAAATTATACACATCTAGATAACTTTTATTATGTCGCCAATAAATTCTACTCAGTGGCCCGGCAATTGTTGTCGTACGTTTAGATAACAGTTACTAAGCAAGTAACAAATTTTACTGACCGGTACGATAATTCCTCGAACGGTCATAACACAACACGATTACCAAATAGAACGTTAATTCCTATCAAACTTTTCTCTCCACCCAGAGAGAATTCAAGTTTCGAGGAATTTAGTTGTAGGAATTCGTGGACTAACTTATTACATTTGGTCAAGAAAATTGAGAGCTTTTTTCGATTGAAATATGGAGAAAAATCCAGCAATTTTGAAGTTGAGAGATCACTTGTTTTTTTTATGTTTACTTTTGCATGAAAACGCTTCCTTCGGTGGTAGTGGAGCTATCTATGCTACAATAAACTTGGAACACTTTTGAAAACGGACAGATTAAAATGATTCTTTTTATATCTCCTTAAAATAACTTTTTTCTGACAGTTTAACTGTCATGAATCTTCGGCAAATAATTTTTAAATGGTCATCATTATAAGATGACCGATCAATCTCTTCTCACTGATATTATCGATATCGAGTTTTTCCATTGAATTTTCGTTTTCAATTGGTCATTAAGAAAAGTACTGATATACAATTACCTCTTCCATTATGCCAATTATACAGTACATTTTTGTTATTTTTTTTTTCCTTCCATTTAAACTGTAATCAGTACTTTATGTCTTTAGTTAAGAATATACTATTAAAAAAGTATTGTACTATTGAAATGAAGCGAAAAATATTCTAATGTCCAGCAGTCGTTTATGGATAGACAATTTTCATGTCTATATGGTTATTGAAATGTCATACAATTTGTGGAACAATTATGCAAATTCAATTCTATTAATTCTCATTGTCAATTTATTTGAAATTCAATAAAAAATGAATGAGTTGTACAACGAAAATTTCCATTTTTCTTTCACGGTCAGATACAAAAATAATCCTCTCGAGACGACAATCATTACTTTACAATTACTGAGAAAAAAAATGGTCTTTAATTCAGAGCAAATTAAATAGTAATAAAGGGAAAAAATAACAAATCTTATTTCGTCAGTTCGCATTAAACCACAAGTTCACTTGTAAAGTCAAGAATTTCTATCCCCACGAATCGAATTTTTACTACAAAGTCTGTAACAATTTCTGCTAACGGTTTGTAAATAGATAAAAAATTTTAGTCTGCACTAAGCAAAGTACGTTGCCGTTGACAATCAATTTTTCTGCATACGTTTCGAAATTTGAGGAGGAAAGAATGTCTCACAATTTTCTTCTTCGTTTATCTTAGATTTAAAATGTTGCCAGAACAACTGTACTAAAATTCAGTAACTCGTGGTTCTACAAGATCTAGTACTAATATTCTGAAACTGGTTTTTTAGTTTCAGCGGAAAAGTCACCTAAATTCCATACCAAAAACGCTCTGAGTTTCAGTAAGAAAATTCGTTGAAGCCTAAACTGCGATACACCCAGGAAAATAGTTATGTTGACTGGAACAACAATTATAAATGATGAAAAATCATTTATTTAATATATACAAAACTTGAAATAATTTAAATTGAAAAAATGGCTTCATTTATCTTTCCTAATCTCTTGAAATTACCACTACTGAACACTAAAATCAGAAACTTATCCTGAGGAGGGGAAGACTATTTTTTATGAATATTTAATTTCCCAGGAAACTATTTGTAATCATTTTATGTATATAATCGTTCAAACATTGAAACTTAACAACCGTACCGTGCAGTGAAAATGACTGAAAACTGGATTGACTTTCCTGTTTAACACAAATTTCTGTTAAAATAAATGAAGATTCCCCGTAAATTCCGGACTTTTTACTCTTCACTGCAACAGAATCTAATCAGAGACTAAAATTGGGAGGTTATTCCTGGAAACCATGAACTTTTTCCTCTGTGCATGTCTGAACGATAATTGTTAGTTTACTTCTGCGGTCAGACGGAATTGACCGATAGTAGCACTGACTGTGGTCTTAGAACCTTGGCCACTTACAATATTTGCGGAGGGTAAATAGTCGGCTTGGGAGTTCGACGACCAAGATTCTAAACAAAGATTTTATCAGTCATACTCTCGGTGCATTGTCCCTTCACTATAGCATTTTCAATCGTTTATTCGATGAAAAATTCCATTAGAAAAGGGCTATTGCGATTTGCTCTTAATATGATTAATCAAATTTAGCATATTATTTAGAATTCTATCTTAAGAGGACGACAGGAGTATTCCAGAAAGTAAATGACTAGTTGTCAATAGAATTAGAATCGATTGAATAATGGAGCGATTTTGCATGGCAAAAAGAAAGAGTTGATGACAATCCCATTTCTCGGGAACTTTCTCGGAGACGTGTGATGCATTCAGGCTGAGATCAGTCTGGAATAGGTAATGAATATCGAAATGATGATGGGAGTCATCTTTTCGCGGACAATGATCTGGATATTTGCCATGACATACAATTTTGGTTCGATTCACTTTTTCATTGATATCCACGTGCATTTGCAATATTGCAAAATTTACAGTTAATTTTCATACCATGTTGTTTTACGACATTTGCAATTTTTTGAAAATTCGAGGAAATTCTTTTTTTTTCTCATTTGAACTGATGTAAATAGTTCAATTCCTGTTTGATTGCATTTAAAATTGAAAATAAACATGTAGGCCAGGCAAAATTAAACCGCTTAAATTACATAAAATACCACTTCAAGTAAAGTATAAATATCACTGTAAATATAAAATAATTAAATGAAAATAAAACTCCTTCGACTTCATCAACATAAAAAAATTCGTCAATGAGTTTCTTGAACCCCGACTGTTAGAACAAAAATATCCGTAGATTTTTTTAAATGAATTATTTTTTCTCTGTATTGATTTAAACTTATTTTACTCTGAATTTCAAAAGCTATTCTCTAACAGAGCACAAATTATAGCTTCAATCTGGAATTTATTGTTATTTGTGCACGAGTGCACTTTACAGATCCATAAACCTCTCAGGATTTTGTAATTCTGTCCCTTTTATTCTCGATCTCCATTCGTGGTGACGACTGGGTTAATTACTGATGCATAAAAGATGGTGAAAACAGGAAACGAGATATTTTAATTGGAGATATTATGACTTTCCTCGCGGCGACGAAACTGAGCGTAAGAATTATTAATTTTTCGCCATTCAGAGGCAGGCTACGATCTCAATATATTGAAATGTGTATGAGCATAAATAAAACTTTCATTCAAAATTAAAGGCATAGATCCAGACTATGAGTACTAAACCCCAAAAAAATCAAATAAATGACAAAGTTACGAGTAACACTACTTTCATAAGAGAAGTATAGAAATAAAAAAATAATGGACATCCAGTGAAATAAACTAAGAAGCAAAAAATAGACATTCGTAAGAGGACAAAATAGCATTCAATATTTCTACTATCGATAAACTGCGGATTCTTATCTCATTTGGCTTGGTTAAGACACGACTTTTAGTCCCTAAAACATAAAATATATTTCTAGTAGTGAGAAGTTTACAGCACAAGCCGTAGGCGAGTGATATAATCGTTTGGTCTGACAGACCAAAAACCACTTTTTCCAGAAGTATTAAAAGATCTCTAGGAAACGCGTTATCATGAAATTTTCTCAAAAATAGATAAATATGCGTAAGACCCCTCGCGTTCTCCAATTACCAATCGTTGGAAGAGATCAATTTTTGGAATTTTTCAAGACTAGCCCCGTTACGGCCGCTATGTTGATGCTTTTTTTGTTATGTTATTTTCTTTTCATTATTTTTTCAGCAGCATTTCTCCATTAATGAATTTCTTCGTATCGTTCTTATTATATGTCGAGATAAATTAAATCATCATGCATTTTCGTTAGGTTATCACTCAGTCAATTACAGCAAAAATTTGGGTTTGTTCATTTCGAAAAAGAAGCCAAGCACAGAAATTTTCAAATTTCTAACTTTAATGGCT
>JAPYZM010005110.1:0-14813 GCA_030522845.1 Psyttalia concolor
CAACGACAAGGTCCTGCAGTTCCCAGGAGGAGAGAAATATGTGTGTGTGTGTGTGTGTGTGTGTGTGTGTGTGTGTGTGTGTGTGTGTGTGTGTGTGTGCGTGTGTGCGTGTGTGTGTGTGTGTGTGTGTGTGTGCGTGCGTGCGCGAGCGCGCGGAGGCCTACTCGCCTTCGGCTCGGGTTGTACTTTTGCAGGTCACGGTGACTTGACTAATTTTCTTTCCTAGGTAAGAAATATACTATTTTTGATCAAAAATCGTAATTTTTTTTAAAGTAGCTTTTTTTTATTTGAAAAATTTCAAAAGATCCTTTGGTTACATCAAAACCCTATGATTGAATTTCAATTTCTACGCGAATAAAATATCGTGTGCCACACGGAAGTAAAGTATTTTCTGAGTCATGTGATTATAATCCTTGCTTTTGTCTCGGATTGTAAACTCACATTTCGCCAGAAAATACTTTACTCCCTAGAGGCACAATATACTATGACCAACCTGTGCGTTAGGATATTTTATCGGACTACGACTAATCATTAGTATATTTCTAACCTAGGGAGGCAAAATCAAGGACCCTTGCCCACGGGTAGAATTATCAACCGAGCCGAAGTCGAGGTTGATAAGCACGTAGGTAAGGGTCGTTTATTTTACTTTCCTTGGTTAGAACCCGATTTTCCGATGCGGCGTAGGAATAAAGTTAGATTTCCCTCCCGCGAAGCGGGAACTTTGGAAGAATTCTTCAAAAGATCATTTTGGTCCACCAAAAAGATCTTCAAAAGACTAATATCTTCCAAATATATCATCTCTTCGGAAGACAATTTTTCTATACTACGAATCTATACTACGTGTCATGACTATGCTTCAGTCAGCATAACTTTTAACATCAAGCGAAGAAGTGGGGCTAACGCGATCATACGCAAAAGGGAGGTGGTGGGGGTAGCATTTCATGTTAAAAGTTATGCTGACTTCAGTATAGCTGATCCACAGTAAACAACACTGTATGGTCGAGAGGTTAATATACTGGTGGGTTTCGATCAACTCTAACGAAGAAAACTAATAATTTGGACATGGAAAATAGTGATTTGTCATCAAGGACGACGTATAAAGGGAGATTTATCTAGAAAACATATTCAAATTAATGTTCCATAACATAGCTACAGAGTTCGTCCGCAGAGTTTGAATAGCCCGCCCACGGGATTGGCTTATGGGTATGCACTAACCTTCTCCAGTGATGCCGCATCGCTCCGGTACTTTTCTTTAACCCAACAAAATTTCGGGATGTTCTCAAACATTTTTAATAATTAAGCACTATTGCCATGACTAAAAAAATAGTCCTTACTATTTGTGAAGGAATTAAATTTTCATTCGATTTCCAATTATTTTTTGAAATTTTCAAAAAAAAAAACAGTGCCATAAGACTCTGTGTTGATGACACATTTTCAACATTTAGTTTTGAAGCATTGGTGTGATGCAGCACTTTGGAACCTCGGGAGTATATTTTTCGCTATTCAGATATTATATTCTCAAAATTTCAAGTTCCTAGTCCATTTCTTTCTATTCCCATAAGATACAAGGAGAAAAAAATTCAAGAAAAATTACGGAACAAGTCACGTAATCTGGGAGGGAGGTTGAAATTTCCTAGAAAGTGCCCAATTTTCTCGTAAATTCTACGTTCTGTTCCGTAAAAATTACTCATCCGCCCGACACGTCAAGGCTAGTTGTCTGGCGGAGATTTTCAGGAACGCTCCGTAGAAATTACGGAACGCTCCGTAGAAATTACGAAGCGTTCCGTAATTTTTATTTTTTGAGCCATAATAAGTTTTTAAATTTATCGTAGATTTTACTGTTGGAGTTTAATTTCCAAAAAAAAATACGTAACTTTTTCGTATTTTTTCCGTTAGGCGACGGACTTATTCTCCTTAATTCGTACAAAAATTCCTGGAAAGAGTCTTGGCTCGCACCTTACGTGACTTGTACCGTAATTTTTCTTGAATCTTTTTCTCCGTGTAGGTGACGAAGCTCCTTAAGGATGAAAAATACGGAGTCTCGCTTCTGTTTTAACTTAATAAATCCCATTTCACTCACTACCATCGTTGGCATACCTAAAAAAGTGATAAACGCAAGTTAAAAGATTTCTATCGGAATGGGTTTCGAACCTACAATCTACGGAGTCACACTAAAGGCGTAGGTGAAGTGGAAAGGCGTAGGGACAGTGGCGCCCCCATCACCCGGCAGCATGGTGCTCCCGGTTTACCGGGTTCCAAATTCGAATCGTGGCAGTGCCCCCCACAATCGGTCCCTTTCGGATGGGGGACCATGGATCAGTTGGGAGGGGCAGAAGATCTGGATCCAATGGTAACAACTTGGCAAAACTTAAGTGGTCGGAGGGGCTCAAGCAGGACCTCATGCAGTGTTGGTTGGATAGTCAGCCGGCGCAGCGAGGATATATGGCACAAATGCGGGACTTATGGTGTGCACTGCACCGTGAGTATGCGCACTTCAGCGCACAATATCTTCGCGATCAGACCAGCTGTTTGCGTCGTCAAGGATAAGATTTGCTTGTTATTTTGCGGCGGCTGTCGGGTGGTCGCGTCTCTGAAATTTCGGTCAGAAGCGATGATCCTCAGCCAGAGCAGCCTCGCAGCTCTCGCCGACACCTCATTATCCAGCATAGTAATGAGGTGTCGCCGAGAGCTCCAAGGGATATGGCATCGAGGGCACAAAAGGTTACGGGGAAATTTCACATTCGTCCTGGGGATCTGGCATTGGAGAATGAGGCACTGGCTGCACTGCTCTCCCCAGATGTTAACTTGCTCGACATAAATTGGGCTGTGTATGACGCAGCGTGTCGTCTGAAGCCACGAGCCCCTGCAAACGCGTCTGTTGAGCGAAAGGCAAGACGGCGAATTGCACAGCTCCTGAGAAAGATCGAAGAGGCTCGGAAGCAGGCGTCACAAATTCAGTGTGTGATAGATTTTATCGTTAGTTGACGACCTTTTGCACCTCGAATTCGCAAAATATCTGCGAACTTACGGTGTTATCATTATACAATGAATAAGGCAATCCTCCTTGTCATTAAGGAGAGATTTGTCGAGAGTGTGCGAGTTCTAGGGACTACAAAACGGTCCCTAGAAAAGTGGTTGCGGCAAGTGGTGGACAATGCTGACTTCCACTCTAATCTTAACCGCTGGTTCGCATCATTGGCGCCTGCACTTGATAAGATGCCTTCAGTCAAGCAGGTCGAGAATTTTGGGGGGGGGGGGGGGGCTTTACGGTCAAGTTCCTCGCCTCATGGTGGAAACTTTAGCTCTTCAAGAGTTCTGCTCGTTTTGTGAAGAACATCGTCGGCAGCGTGCGGAATTTACCCCAGTCACTAGGAGAGAAGTTCAAGTGGCGCTGCGAGGCATGAAGAACCATGCCGCTGCCGGTCCAGATGGCATCAACGCCGTTTGGTGGAAAAGGTTTACCTCGGTTCATGACCATTTGACTCGGATATTCACATCGTCCATCGATGGTAGTATACTGCTTCCTGAGTGGCTGGTGGAGGAACGAACTGTGCTACTTCCGCGGAAGGGAGACTTGTCTGACCCGGCAAATTACCCGTCGATCACGTGCCTGAATACACTTTATAAGCTCTTCACAGGAGTCTTGAATGAGCGTATCTTGTACGATATACAACTCGTGTGGGGGCATATTTACGAGCAGCGGGGAGCGAAGCGGTCGTTGTCAGGATGCAAGGAGATTTTACCTGTCGATCGCTGCGTGTTGCGCGATTCAATACAGTATCATCGGCACCTGTCAGTGGCTTGGATCGACTATCGTAAGGCATTTGATAGTACGAGTCACGAGCTCATTTTCTTGCTATTAGAGTACCTTGCGGTAGAAGACAATATCGTGAGATGCATTAAAGATCTTGCACCACTTTGGAGGACCCCCTTCGCCATAACAACTGGTGATGGCAGGCTTACTTCAAGGTTGGTGCGGTTCAGGAGAGGAGTTTTTCAAGGTGATACTTTGAGTCCTCTCCTCGTTCTGTATCTCACTGATGCCCCTATCTGTCGCCTTACGCGGGGTTGGTGGGTATCAGGCAGGAAGACCGGGCGATCGAAGGCATCAGGTCAACCATATTTTCTATGTGGATGACCTGAAGTTATTTGCCTCAGGAGAGCGGCAACTCAACCTTCAGCTTGGTGTTGTGGCAATATACTCACGAGCGGTCAGGATGAGTTTTGGGGACAAGCGCGCAGTTTTCCGCATGAAGAGGGGGAGGGTTGGGGAAGGGGTTGAAGAAATGCACCTGGTGGATGGAAGCGTCATTGGGCATCTTGCCGCCGAGGAGTCTTATAGGTATCTTGGCTTCAATCAGCGATTCATAGTGGATGCTGAGGCGGTCAAAACAACTTTTCGTGAGGAGTATCGTCGGCGGTTTCGGAGAGTTTGGAAATCTGAACTCTCCGGAAAGAACAAGGTTGCCGCGACAAATATATTCACTGTTCCAGTTCTCCTGTAATCCTTTCGCGTGTTCAAATGGAGGAGGGATGAGTTGAAGCAGTTGGACCGAGATACTCGTAAGGTGATGAACATCCATAGGAGCCTGCATCTTCCATCTTCGTGTCCGCGTTTGTATTTTCTGCGTGATAGAGGAGGTCGTGGGCTACTCAGCCTAGAGTCTCTTCATGAGTGCTTAGTCCTTGGCTTGGCCTGTGACGTTATGAATGGTTTAGATCCCTTTCTAGAGTTCGTGCATGCTCATGAACTTCATGGGATTCAAGCTTTTCTATATAAGGCGGTGGATACCTTTCTAGAGTTCGTGCATGCTCATGAACTTCATGGGATTCAAGCTTTTCGATATAAGGCGGCGGATACCGCAGCTGAGGCTCTCGGATAGGAGTTTTGTCGTGGTCGGGATGGTCAGAAGGCCAATTATTCATTAGCCAGCATGACTAAATCTTGACGAAGAGCGGCCATCAAGGAGGCAGAGCAGTCCACCTTGTTTCCCCTACACGTTAACAGGCCCATCCATGGCGTATTCTTTCGTCATGTGGAAGAACAGGGTATGTCCGTTCAGCTGACTTTCTCGTTTTTGAAGTCAGCTGGCTTGATGTCTGAAACCGAGGGCTTTATTTGTTTGTGTCAGGATGGCGTGATAAATACTCTGGTCTATCGAAGTCGTGTTTTCAAATTGCAAGTTGAGGATGTTAGGTGTCGGGCTTGCAAGCAGTCGCCGGAAACGGTGATGCATCTTTTGTCGACTTTTCCGACATATGTAATAACGAGTTATATCCACCGGCATAACGCGGCTTTAAGAGTGTTGTATTACCATCTACGACACTCTTATGGGATAGACTGAACGCCCATTCTGCCTTATGCTCCAGGAGATATTGAGTCCGTTGTCGTAAATGAGATGTGTAAGATTTAGTGGAACTTCTCATTTACGACTATCAGGCCCGTAACAGCTACAAAGCCTGATATCATCCTCTTCGACTTTGAAAACAAAGTAATTTATGTGATTGAGTTTTCGGCGCCCGCCGAGTGCAATATATTCTAAAAAGAAGAGGAGAAACGGCTCACATACCAGCCTCTCCTGTTTGAGCTGCGTCAGTTGAACCGTGGGTTCAGAGTCAAACTGGTTGTCCTGATAATTGCTTCTCTCGGTGGCATGAGACAGTCTTTTGGACCTGCGCTTAAGATGATCCCCTGCAGGCGCAGTGCCTTAGTATTGGCTGGCTAGATGCAGAAGGCTGTCATCCTTGGCTCTCTTCGACTACGTAGGTATCATGATTCGGACTGCAGTAGATTTCAGCCTCTGGTTGCAGGGAGCACTATTGCAGAGCGATGAGGACTCGAGTGTATCGCTTAGCCCGCTATGTGGTCTTCGAGGTGATGTCGGAACCCTCGGGGATCATCCAGCGATCTTATTCATAAGAAAAAAAAAAATAATAATATTGACGCCCCTTCTGCCTCATGCTCCAGGAGATATTGAGTCCGTTGCGGTAAATGAGATGTTTAGGATTTACTGGAACTTCTCATTTGCGACTATCAGGCCCGTAACAACTACAAAGCCTGATATCGTCTTCTTCGACTTTGAAAACAAAGTCATTTGTGATTGAGTTTTCGGCGCCAGTCGAGTGCAATATATCTCAAAAAGAAAAGGAGAACCGGCTCAAATACCAGCCTTTTTTTTATTGACCAGCTGATCAATTAAAAGCGATGATTGGCTCCTCCTCCTCCTCCTCCTCCTCCTCCTCCTCCTCCCCCCCCCCCCCCCCCCCCCCCCCCCCCCCCCCCCCCCCCCCCCCCCCCCCCCCTCAGAATCGGAGTTGAAAGCCCTGAAGATGCAAACTGCAATATTTGCGAAACGTCGCCACAATGCTGACACCAAACGCGGCATCCATCCGGAAGCCAAAAATGCCACCAGCCGCCACTATTGCAGAGCGATTAGGACTTAAGTTGCGACCGGGTTAATTAATTTATAATAACTAGGATTAATTAGGAGGCCACAAATAAATAACAAGGGGATTCTGTTGGTAATAATAGTGTATTTGAGGATTATTCCAACTATGCTATAAAAAAGAAACAAGGGGCAAAAGGACGGGCTCACGGTTGGGGGGATGTAGTTGGGTAGCGGGGAGAACGTTGCGCGGGAGAGAGGGGAAAGAACAAGGAAATCACTCTTGGCAGCAGCGGTGGAAACTCCGTATAATCCAGAAACGGGTAGGGGCCTTCCTTCCAGGAACTTAACGGCAGGATCCCAGAACACTTCACGAAATCCAATTTCCAAGTAGATCCAATCACTGTTGTCTAGAGTTGGGGCTGGGCGCGTGTCTCCCGGGGCGATTAGGAAGCAAGTGCATGTCGGTCGTACTTTTTCTCGGTAATCGGCCGGCCTGTCTCCTGGTGACAGGTCCTGGCCAATCAGGGCGGCCGTTGAAAGTTTCATGTTGAGCTTTGAATCGCTCAAATGGGAACGAAAATCTCCTCTGTAATCTTATGATAAAGTTAAACAATAGTAATTCAAAAAAGTGTGCCATAGCCATATTACCTCAAATCGTAGAGTGGAAAATAGACGAATATTCGCTAACAGGAAATAAAAAATTGAGGATGTCCATGCCTTTTAGACAATTTCAAGGGGTGATACAATTTGACGAAACTTTTGTCAATTTTTACTAAATTGTGATTCTGATTGGAATTATTCAAAACCGATGGCCACCCATAATTTACTAGTGTCACCTAGTGGATATGCAAAATATTTGCATTTTTCAATTTTTCGATCACAATTCACTTCTAAACAGTGTGACAGGAATATAACTCAGAAGAACCCTTTGAAAATTTGATTTATTAATTAGAAATTTCAGGTTTTAACGACGGTCATCGTACCCTCACTGTGTAGCTACTGCCGTTTCACATATTTATTTATTTATTGCTATTGCATATTGGTGTCAAGTGCTCAACTATGTGTAATGTTTCCCTACATAAATATGTGCACAGGAAAAAATTAAAAAAGAATATGTATTTTTTCCTTCCTAAATATACTCTATTTGCTTTTTTACGAGTATTTTTGGAGTTATATGTGCGAAATCCTTCAGAAAATCTGATGGAGTTCATGCCAATCCTTATGTGTCTAACTTTTGAAAAGACGGTTCGACACAAATCCCTGTAACGTTGGCGGAACTGGATTTACAGAGCTTCCAGACGTATTCGTTCGGGAGACAATTACCAATTGAATTCGCAGACATTAAAAGACGGGAAATATAGGTAGAAATAAAAATATGGGAAATATAATCGGAGTTATATGTAATCTGTCAACTGGCTTTTGTGGCGTTTCTTGTTTATTTCTCGATTAAATCTGAGAAAATACTGAAGGCTCGTATCACTGTTATATTTCTTTTCTTTCAGTGCTCATGTTCGTTCCTGCATTGATAAAAAAAAACATAATTTTGCTAATCAAATTCCAAAAAAAGGAAGTATAACTATTTAAATAAAAATGATTGGAAAAACAATGAAGAGTCTTAAAAAAAAAACAATTCACATTGAATTTCCGTATGGAAATCGTCGACATTGGACTCTTTGAAACAATGTTTATTGGCAGAATTATATATACTTCTTCAAAAGCTGTATCCAGCAGAATCTCTGCCCCCCCCCCCCCCACTCCAAAAACTAATAAAATGTTTTTTTCTATTTGTTAGTGTTGAAATACCAGAAACAAAAGTCTCTCATGACAATCTCCTGGAGTACGATGACATGGAGATTCCCTTGCCGATCGACCAGGATTCTTATACAAATACCCGGCCCTATCCCTGCGACTTCTGCAGCCGTCGTTTCCGGAAGAAGGCAAACCTGATGAATCACATGGTGGCACACCAAACTGATCGTCCACATGGCTGTAACTTGTGCGGCGCCCGCTACGTCCGTAAGTGCGATCTAATGAATCATTTGAAAATTCACGCGTACGCTCCCACCCGTGACGGTCTCGAGGACGATCTCCAGTCCGAAGATCTTCAAGACGATGACGAACCCCCTAAGGGTCGACGAAAGAAGCCTCAGGCTCCGCGTAAACGCAAACCTATTCAGAAGCGTCCCATGAATCCGTTGGATACCTCTATAGACCAGCCAGACAAGCTGCCGAGGCTTCAGAAATCCTTTGATTACGTCGACGAGGATATGCGCCTCCTCGAGGAAATGACCACGCGGCCAAATTCTGCCCCTCGATGGCCAATAACTGACCCTACAAAACCCTACGTCTGCCAGTACTGTGGTGTAGGTTTTGCTCGAGAGAAGGCCCTTGCCTCCCACGCACGCATTCACGGTGGCGATAGCCCCTTTGAGTGTACAAACTGCGGAGATATGTTCTGGGACGTAAATGCTCTTCGTGATCACATCCGCATAAAGCACGGAGTCACTCAATCTCCAATCGACGAATTTGAAACTTCTGAGACCCCCTATACCGGGGATGATAGGTTCGGTGAGTTCTACTGCGAGACTTGCGGTGTTCCATTTCACCGGCTGGATCTTCTCAAGCGCCACCGAAAGATTCACGTTAAACAAGAAGGTGGAGGTGAGCAGGTGGACGCGGGTAATCACCACGTGTGCAACGTCTGTGGTGAGTGGTTTGAGGAAGCTCTAGCGCTACTGGCTCATGCTGAACTTCACGCGAGATCTCCCACGAGACGTTGCCTCCTGTGTGGAGAACGTTGCCGTGATGACGCCCAAGTCGCGGAACACGTGCGACTCATTCACGGAGAAGATGCCCCTCCTAATACGTGCACCCTTTGCGGAAAAACATGCAAAGATAAGCGAAGTTTGCTGAAACACTCGTGGGTCCATAATACCGATAAAACCTTCGGCTGTACCAAGTGTGGCAAGCGATTTCATTCGAAAGCGCGATTACGGAGACACATGGTGAGTCACAGAAACAAAATGGTGGCTTGTGACGAATGCGGAGAGGAGTTTCCTGATGGTAGGGCATTGGTGTCTCACCGACATTCGCATAATAAAGAATTAGGAGGACGGTCATTTCCGTGTAGAGAGTGTGGAAAGACTTTTGGAAGCAGAAGTTCTCAGCAGATTCACATTAGGATTCATACGGGCGAGAGGCCGTACGGTTGTAGATTCTGCTGGAAAGCTTTTGCTGATGGTGGAACACTGAGGAAACATGAGAGAATTCATACCGGCGAGAAACCGTACGGTTGTGCTATTTGTCCCAGGGCGTTTAATCAGAGAGTTGTACTTCGAGAACATGTGCGAGCACACCACTCAGGGCCTGATCCCAAGTGTCATGGAAGCCTGACTCCCTACCTCTGTAAAGTGTGCGGAGATTCATTCGGATCGTCAGAGGAGATCATCTTGCATATCGTGCAACACTGTGATGATAACACCGCGTTGAGGCGACAGCCACAGGTGGGCCCCAGGAAGTACAAACGGAGGAGGAAACTAAAACCTCATGAGAGCCCAATAATTCCTCAAAGGAATGAATTCGATAATATCGAGCTTTCTGAATCCGATGAAAATAGCAAACGAAAGACGAAAAAGAGTACAAAGCGATCTATTGACGAAGGTTATCAGTCTGTTTTGAAGTCGTTTGAGAGTTCCATTCAAAATATCAATTCGATTGTAAGTAGTACCAAGACCAGCAAGACTGGAAAGGTGAAGAAGAAGGTGAAAAAGGAAGAGAAGAAGGTCCCTGAGAGTAGCACAACGTCAAATTCGGGGCGTCCGAAGATGATTCACACGCAGAAGACCAGAGTACCGGTTGAAGTTGGTAGCGATGGCGTGAAGAAGGGTCAGAAAACCAAAACCATGGTTACCAGGACGCCAAAAGTGATGCCTGGAGAACGCGGAATATTCCCTGGCGGTGAGAGAAACCGACCGAGAACTAAGAATGTCAGCTATCATGTTGAGGGAAGGAATATCATCCCTGCTACATTCCCAGGAATGACAGCTGAGATTATTGAATCACCACCCGCTCAAGCAGCCGAATCCGAGCCAGCGCCATCATCACCAATATCAACAACATCACCTTCTCAGGACTTTGTCGAGGTAACTGTTAAGAGTGAGCCACAAATGACCACGAGATCAGCCGCCAATCATTCGAATGGAGGGAATTTCAATCTCAGAGAGATCGAGGTTAAAAAGAAAATGAAGAAAGGAAGTAAGAAAGTTAGCAGAACTATCAAACAGGAACCTAGGGAGGAAGTTATAGAGGAACAGTTACCGGAAGATGAGGTTGTTGATGAAGTGCCTAAAGTTGCTATGGAGATGGAAGTTGGGTTTGAGGAGACTATTGAAGAAAATGGCGAAAGCATTCTCCCGGATTTGGAAAATGTTCATCATAATATTGTTGTACCGGAAAAAGTCAGTCTCCGGGTCAAGGTGGAGGCTACTCCCACCCGAAGATTACTTGAGGAGGAAGTAGCGGAAACTATTGTACCGGACACACTCGAGTACATGTGTGAAATGTGCTCGGCTGTTTTTTCGAGCCGCGCGGAGTTGCTTGTACATGTTCCTATACATATTTGATTTAGTACGGAGATTATGGTACATTAGGAGATTCGGAAGAGGGGTGGGGAAGAGAGTGAAGCCTTGAAAATATAAGGATTTGTAGCAGTCTCTATAGAACTGAGTGATTTCGGTTGAGATGAAAGCGAAATGACTAATTTCCTTTACTGTAAAAGTAACCGAGGAGGAGTTCTTCAGGTGATAATTTTCATTAAAAATTACGTCAACTTTAAGATGGGACCATTTGTACCTTAATCCCGTTAATTGTTTCAGAGATATTAGTCACTTGAACAACTATTCATTGAAATTTAGTATCATTTGGTTTTTGGGGTTGAAAATTACTCCGATGAATGAGAAATTTGTCTCTTAAGAATGATGAATGTACTTTTAGGAGTGGAAAATAGTAAATTGTCCTGACTCTCAGATGAAGAAAGGTCCATCAAAAAATTCCTGATTGTTCCGGATGTATTGCAAGAATGTGACATTAGCATCAATTATTTTCATTACACGAATGTTTTTTTTTCAATTCTTGCTGTTTAAATTTAGTTCGATACATCTTTGTATTTAGCAGTTGTTTAATACATTCTTAATTATTAAAATTAATCTTCTTTTCATTATCTTTACTTTACTGTCAATCCTTCGAGAGATTCTGCTCATTGCTCTATGAATCAATTTTCTTGAATGGCGATGAATACCTAGATATGCTTCATTTCTTCATGTTGCTTTTTGTTTTCGTTCAGTTATTTCCCTTTTTCTTTTCAATCCACTTCCCTTTCTAAAATATCTAAAAATGAAAAAAAAAAATTAGAAAAAAAACTCCCCGGACATTCCCGTAAAAAGAGTAAAAAATATGAGGAAATTTTATACCATTTGTAAAACTGTAAATTTGACGATAAAAAGATGTAAATAAAATTTGAAAAAGCTGAAAATTACATAAAGTCTTTATTCGACTTTTGAGCAGAGAAAGTATCGAAGAAAAACTGAAGAGAGTTTGTTATCGCTAATGTCGACACCTTTTAATAATCCTAAGACGCCACAGAGAAATATCCACATTATATCGATCGCTGATTTACCATGATTCAAATCAAATGCAGTAATTATAATCATGAATCTGTAATTATCTGTGCTCTATCATAATTTTAAGAATAAATGAAATAACAATTAGACAGAAAAAATTTAGTGTACAATTACAAATGAAAAATTGTATTGCATGGTAGAATTTTAATCCAAAAATATTGATTGAAATAAAACGATCTAACATGTGAGAGAAATTATAGTTAAACGTCATGAAAAAACATATTATCAATTTAAATTTAACTCCAGATAAAAATTGGAAAATAAATATATTAAAGTAAGAAATAAAACGCTGTATTCTGATGGCAAATTAGCGTAACTAGATTATTTAAATGAAACACTTTTTGTTACCCCTAAGTAACTAATTATTGTGACGATGGTGGATATTGAATTTCGTCACGATTTTGATCAAAAATATTGCATAGTAATGAGAATGGAGAGGAAGATAAACATTTAATAAAGGAGTTTGAGATAATAAAAGGCGTAAATTGTACATATTTTATTGGATATGGTATGGTGACGCAATTTACTGTTCGTAGTTGTATTTTTCTTTGAATAAATGATTAAATAATGAATATATTTGAGCTGTTTTGTATTATGATAATCATTTTCTCAACGTCACCAAAGACAATCCGACTTAAGACGGATCGTATTAATACGCTAATTAGACAATGTTTTTTTTTTCATCCGGGTGATGTTGAAACAATACAGATTCTATTGAAAATTGAATGCAATTCACAGATAAGGATTGCCCAACTCAATTGAATTTTTAATAAAAACGTGAAAATGTGAATGTGATTAACGACTACCACATAATTTTGAATTTGCCAACACTTAAATTATCGGTTATCTTCTAAAATTATGGAAATATTTTTGGAAAGCTTTTATTGGAAACAAATAACGAGGTCAAGTTTCTTTGGAGAAAAGCCGGGCAGAAATATTATTTTTTGTTTTCGAGATATATTCGGAGAATTTTTGAAGTTTGAATTTCGACCAAGACAGTTGCTATTGGTGAAACAAATATCTAGTTAGGAACAAATGAGGAGCTACTATGGATTTTCGAACCAAAAATTGTAACAAAAAAATCACTATCCTTCCAATATTGGGCCGTGCTTGGCTGAAATTCACTTTCCAAAAATTGTCCAGAAATTTTTTAATGTAAATTTTTCAGATTTTGGTTAAATTCTGTAAAATGTCTGCATTACAATTTTCATGGATTCTTTCCTAAAGTTGGCTTTGTTCCCATAAGAATTTAAAAAACCATTTATCGTCAATGTACTAGTATTCAACGGGGAAATAACACGTTCCAAAACTGAATCAGTGGGCAGGAGACAATAATAAGATTGTTTGAGTCCTAAATAATTAAAAAATAAAAATATAAACTGCAGTTTATATAAATCCCCATTATATAAAGTGAATCATTAAGTGATCATTAATTAGCCATAAAATTTTTAATGAGTAAATTGACACAGCCAGACCGTCCTGTACCGTTCTAAAAGTGGTACATTGGCGCTATATGAGGACAATAATTCGTTGAAATCTTGTTGCAATTGGATGATGATAAAAATTTCCAAAAAGTCTAAATTTTTAGATAAAATTGTTCAACACTTTATTAGGTGAAGGGGGATAAATAACACCATTCAATAGCTATTCACCTTTAACAGGAAAGCCTCCAATAAGAGCTCTAACAAAATATTCATAGGGATTTAAAAATAAACTGTTTTTTTGTGGAGAAAATCAGTGAGAAGTACATCTTCTAAAATTTCGCGTATTAAGGTATAAAATCACAGACTCCATAGATTTCCCTCTCAAATCCCATCGCCATGATGGACATCAGGATGAGAATTGCACCGATGATACTGGTGGAGCTAGGTACTTCTCCAAAAAAATAAACCTGAATGATGTAGGCTAAAATAATGTCCAGAGACCGAGTAACTGATACTTTTCCAGCGCCTTCGATCTTCAGTGCTTTCGTCACAAGCACTTGACCACTTAATCCGGTTGCTGCCACTAAGCTTATCAATCCCCATGTTTGCCAATCACTGGGAAACGCTTTGATACGGTGGTGAGCCTCGGAGACAATGAAGAAGAATAATATAGCTGACAGGAGAATCCAAACTGAGAGATTTAGCACGAGAACTGCAAAATGCACCTCTGAGCATTTTCTCATGATCACTATATTCAGGGCTGTGAAGAACGTTGCCAGGAGGGCACACACGTAGCCCATCACATCGTAGGATTGGCTGTGGCTCTGGACAGAATAGAAGAATTTTTTAAAACATTTTCTTAGAAATTTCAACATATTATATTCGAAAAATAAATGACATGGTAATTATGGTAAATTTATGTAGTTTATTTTCTCATAAGGATATATCAAAGAATATCAAATTATTGGACAAATTTTTAGCTCTTGGTCTCGTCAAAATAAAAGTGACCTATACAGGGTGTCCCAAAAGCCAACGTCTAAACTTCACCCTAAAGTAGGGAGGGGAATTCTGAATCGAAAAGTCCTGTACCACTTTTCGATCAGACGCACCCTCTTCAACTTAATCGGGGTTGAAGTTGGACGAATCAGGAGCGCGGAATAAGCAGCCACTCGACGGTGAGTAACATGTGAGAGTGTTGGTGGTTTCCCCACCATACGGCACTACTCATTTCATTTATTTCGTTCCAAGTATACCCTATTCGGGTTTTTACTAGTCCCACCCCCCTAATTGCGGTATCATGGGCCGTCTTCCTCTCCAACCAT
>JAPYZM010005111.1:0-11334 GCA_030522845.1 Psyttalia concolor
CATTCTAAAAAGTGACTCTGTATGCCCCTCCGAATCCGCCATCTTAGATGGCTGAGAGTATGGGCGAGGGGAATCGGGGGGGAGGGGAGGAGATAAGGAGTCTCCATCCGGGCCTTAAAACACAAGAAACAATTGAATTCTACAATATAAGGTATTTCTTTCAGAATATACAGCTTACGTATTATATGAAGGACTCATATGAGATATATACAACTCTGCAGAATTATTTTATCAAGACTTCGACGAACAAGCACTTGAGATATTGCATCCTAGATAGAGTAACAAGTTTTAGACGTTTAGCATTGGCTCATTTTTTTACTGTCTCCATCGGTGCTTTCCTGCTTGCCTTCACTCCAATCATTCGTATCATCCTTCAAATTTTGCATGGCGTACAACCACTGAAATATAAGCTTCCAACTCCTGTTTTGTACCCGTGGGAGATACCCCCTGGAGGTCTGATTTATAAAATCACATATCTATATGAAATGTATAACATGCTGTGCTTGGGTACTGTAACTTGTGGTGTTGATTGCCTCTTCGGATATCATGTTTTCCTTATAACTGATCAGTTTCGAGTTTTGAGCTATCAAATGATCAATCTGCAACCAACAGAGAATCATGACAAATTCATACGCAGATGGGTAGACAAATTTATAATGTTGAGGAAATGCAGTGAAAAACTTCAAAAAATTTATGGGCCCATAACTTTGTGGCAAATCACAATGAATGCAGCTGTAATTTTTGCTTTACTGTTCCAAATTTCTCAAGTGAGTGATTATCCATTCACTTCGCGATTGATGGATTACAACTGCGCTAACAAATTTAACAGGGCAAAGGCATTCCTATAGCAGCATACATTCAAATCCTGTTCTACAGTAGTGGAAAAATAGTGCAAACATTTATATATAGCTCTGGGACCACTCTTACGGAGGAGGTATGTCTATTGCTAGCCTGTTCATCAAGGCAACAATTATCATTTACCATGTCATCTGATGGACTCAGAGGGAAGCCGTGACAGAATCGTCATACTTCAGTGATTGGGCAGAAGCCGAAAGGCACCGGTTCAGGCTAGCCATCTTGATGATTTTAACACAAGAACCGCTGAAAATCACGGTTGCATATTCGATAATTGTCTCTAATGAACTATTTGTCATGGTATTTATTTCTTGTTACAAATCGACGAAGCTATTTTCCGCGTAGTACATTTTTTTGTTCTTGCAGACGTTGAATGCAGCTGTCTCTCATTTCTTCTTATTGCAGACGTTTGACGAGAAACAATCGATCAATTAAAAAGACACGAAGTATTGAGGATTACCAATTTACGATCAGTCCCTACAAAATGTTTGAAAATATGTTCAGATATAGAATGGTTTGCTATCCAGATTATTCAGAAAATATTTTTATTTTTATGAACACAAAATTAATACATTGCAAGCATGATGTATTATAAAATAAAACATTTGAGTAGCTAGTATCTACGTACAGTGATCATGATCGGGAAATTAAGTATATGAGAAATCGGATATAAAATTATGAAAATACATCTACAAGTACATTTACTTTTTTCATCAGTGTTACTTTGGGAAAAACAGTCGGCACCAAGTATTAAAAGAAGAGGTTGAAATAATAACGCATACACAATCATAATTAACTCATGACATTTGCTTTTGTAAAGTGGTTGTCAAGATTAGTCTAAGAATAGTGCATTTGTAAGTAGTAAAACCCATAAAATAAAGTATGGAATTGATTACAAATTTAAATACGACATGTACGAGAGTCATCCTTGTATTTAATTTTTTTGGCCTTTTCCATTATACATACAGATAATTATTAAATTTCCTCAATTTTATCCCTCCATATTAAAATATTGTTTGTTTGTAATTGAAAAAAATAGTATATTACACTACAAGGGCAGAAAGTTGAATTTCCTGTACTGCGCGCCCTGATGCCCGAGGCGAAACCGAGGGCATCGTGATGCGCTGTTCAGGGATTTCAACTATCTGCCCGTGTAGTGTATAGTATTTTCCATCACGCTGTGTCGGAAAAGTGACTTTTCAGTCACTATCTGCTTCACGTCGAGTGACTGAAAAGTGCTTTTTCGACACATTGAGATGAAAAATACTGTTCGTAACACGTGAAAAAAGTGGTTTTTGACTCGTGGGATTATATCACTCGCCAAAAACCATTTTTTTTCACTTGTTACAAAATATACTATTTCTTCATAGCCAGTCGAAAGTACGGACTAACTACGTATGTGTATCGAAAGATATATTGACGCCTGCCCCGACATTTGCAGCACGAGCGAAGCGAGTGCTACTGGTCGGGGGCAGGCATCAATCAAATACATCTACAAATTATTGTTGAAATATACAACTCTGTTCCTCTTCTCAGATTTTCATAAGGCATTTTCATTTTCTTTATGTCACACATGCCGGGAATCACGCGATTTTAACCTCGCTTCGCTCGGTCCAATCGCGGCATTCGGACTTGCGTTTTGGCTTTTTTTGCTCGTTGGATTGTAACACTCCTCTTCGGCTCGTGCGACAACCCTCCCACGAGCAAGAAAATCCAAAACACACTGACCGCATAATATACTACTTTTTTCAGGAAGATGTCAGTTTCTACGGTTACTTGTGCTTCTGCTTCAAAATTTCAGTTAATTTGTTCTTCGTCCGCCGTTTCATCAGATGATCACATTTCGTTAAGTGTTTTTTTTTATTATTTTTACACTTCAGCGTGCAGCAACTGGCCGATTACACACGGGCAGCTCCGCTGCCCGCGTGGAATAGGCCGGTTACTGCACACTGAAATGTAAAATCGCCACTCGGGCGTGGATTTCGTTTTTCACGCGTGTGATTGAAAACCTCGCCTTCGGCACGGTATGTAAACCTCCCACGTGTGAAAAACGAAGGATGAAGGATACTGGATTCAAAGAGACCAAATTGAAAAAACAACGGCCATAAAGTTTTGAATGCTCTTTATTGGAATATAGCCGCTTCCCAAATTCGGAATTCGCTACCGTTAGCGCGACAGGAGCAAATTTTACAAATAAGATTATTCTTTGTGGAATTGACTTGATATAACCTCTTGTTCAGTTATTTACATTTTCATCATGAGCTATAGTGAATCTAAAATAACGCAAACATCATCAGCGTCATCTGGAACTGCCCTAACTACTCAGATATGCCAAGTATGATTGAATCAGGAAAGTGTATCTCATTAGAGAGTTTTTCAGACAAGAGTATATCATTCATTTAAAAGCTCTTTTGAACAATCTCGAAAGAGATTGACTACATTCCTGAAGAAAGAGGTAGTCACCATAAATCATTTCACCTGACAGTTATTCTTTATATCGACAGAATATCTAATCCATGGGAATTCCATTTTTTTGGTGAAAGTGAAACTTTGTCTGAATCGGTCTCCTTCCGTAATTAGCCCAGTGCAGGAAGGCATTATTTCAGGACATCTTTATCGATAATATTAGCTCAAAGACGTTTTGAGATCATAGTTAGCCATGTCCTCGGCGTATTCAATAATTTATTCATTACGGTATGATTTATTCGTACTTTTATTTTAGGTAATCCGGTATTTCATCTCACGCATTTCTATGTTCTAGACATTGAATACGGCTGTCTCATATTTCTTTGGACGAAAGACATTCGGGGGAAACAATCTTAGGATTATTGTTCAGGGGCATATGAAACCATTTTTCTCACCTGCGTGGGAAAAAATTCTTCCCTATCACAAATTTCTTATTTTGCAGAGCTTATATTTGTCATTCTACTCAGGTGTAATTGAAAGGGTTTCGCTTAATTCTTACTTGTTCAAGAAGGAAGGACAAATTAAAAGTGCAGCTATACGATAGAAAAGCGCTAATTCTCAATGTGTGATGAAACTTTGTGACACGCTTTAGTGCACGTCGAATTAAAAATACTTCTGTAATTCTCAAAATTACTTCGAGTTTCCTACGTGAAAAAATTCTTGTCCATTGAATTCCTTTCAACGAAGAAAATTTAACATTTGTATTTTCACTAGTTTTTTTTGTCTTTATATCCTGCGCCCCTCAAAGGTTATATAGCTATACGCGTAAGCATTCCTTATACATGCAACTGTGGATTGTACACTGTACCGCATTCACATAATAACATATGGGAAAATCACAGAACAAACAGATATACAGGCCTACTCTAATGGCAACCACGTTTGTTCAGAATGATAATTTAATAATAATAAAAACGATATTGCGCCCAACCGGACTCTCTTGGTCATCTTCGAAACTTCATTTTCTTAGATTCCTCAAATTATCAATGCAGGATGTCCCCCAAGATAACGTATTCAAATTACTATTAAGTTGAAAAATGTTACGTTCATACTACGATATTAATTCTCTTTCCAATTCACAATCCTCCCTGCCACTCCTACTCTTTCCGCAATCGATACTCTTATTATATGAATACGATAACGACATGTCCAATTATCTACATTTCGTAACTGCATACAAAGAATTGGTCTACTGCAGCTAACTCCATTCAACCCATTAAGAGCTATTACACCAACTTTGAACTTTGATATTTTCAACTTGATATCGTATGCCATGTCGAGTCATACGAAGCTACTGGAGTATTCATCGTATCGTAGGATGGTAATGGGATGTCTTTACGTTGGAGGTTTGTGGCCATCAGAACAACCTAAGCTCTGGTACCGTCTGCTCCCATACGCACAACTAGTACTAAGTACAATGACAGTCGTAGCAATAATAAATTTTATGGCTCATCACATAAAAAATGTGACTATTGTCATCAAAATCATAAGCTTGCTGGTATCAACATCGCTTTATATTCTCAAAGTACAATTTATGCTCTCCCAGTTGTCTATCCAAATCATTCTACCCGGCTTGATTATTATTTCTTGACTCTAGCTCGTTTTGCTGATGATTCATCGTAAAGAAATACTGGCAATTCACCGGATTCTACATGGATTCTACATTAAAATCATCAATGAAGAAAGATTAGTGGAGTTTGCATACAGAAAAGTGACATTGTGTCGCCGCTTAGGTCAGTCGATGATAGCCACGATATATGGTAGTTTTTTCCTTTTGCTAGTGATTCTACCATTTCTAAACATTCTCATCCAAGAAATTCAACGTCGTGAGAACATCAAATATACCCTTATCTATCCAACGATATATCCTTGGAATACTACATCAGATGGATTACCCTACAGAATAACATATATTCTTGAATCACTCACAGCAGTCAGTTGTTGTAATGTAACATCTGGTGCGGATTGTTTGTTGTTATTCTGGATATTCCAGGCCAGTAGTCATCTTCGCATCATGTCTTATCGTTTGAATAATATCAAGGAGAAAGACAATTATGATGCAATATTGAAGGCGAACATTATGCATTATGAAAGATTGATCCAATTTCGAGATCAATTGCAAAAAATCTACGGTCCTATCATAGTCTACAACAATAGTAGTGGTGCAGTTCTGTTATGTACAGTGGTCTTTCAGTTAACCAAGGTGAGTTATTCGGTGCAGATGGTTCTTCACTCCGAAAGAGTACACTTTGAAGCCTAAGTTCGCTGCGGTTGCGATGTAGCTTGGTTACCAGGGAGTAGAATTAATGAAAATTCTCTATTGATGAAAATCTTTCCGTAGGCGAGCACATTAACAAAAATTCAAATAGCGAGATTCATAGTATACACCATTGGGAAAACTCTTCAAGTATACATTTATAGTTGGCCGGGTACACTATTAACGGCAGAAGTAAGTCAATATAGTATAAAGCTTTAGTCATTGCAATTGACATATTCTCGTATTTTGACAGAGTGAAAATTACATTAAGAATGTTTATCTGTCGGATTGGGTGAATCGACCAACATGCTGGAGTTCTGTACTGATAATACTCTCTCAGAGGCCGCTAACTTTAAAAGCCTGCCATCTATCAGTTGTGTCTGTGGAGATGTTTGCAATGGTAATCGTATTGCGAAGCACACTGTTAGGGAAATATTCAAACTCTATGACATTGAATGCATAATGGCGGCAAAATAACAAGTGAAAGATTTCACTGAAAGTTTTATGGGAATTCACATTTGTCAGAAGTTTTAGACCAATGAGTCCTCGATTTATTTGACTTTTTAATGGAAATATGCAATGGTAGTGCAAAATCTCACTGGATTTCCATTTAATCAGTAATTGAGGATATATTATATTTCCGGCCTGTCGTATGGGATTTTTTTACTCGCGCGGAATTTGGTGAGCCCAACCGTAGGCGAGGCGGCCAACCACGCAAGTCAAAAACCCCATAACGATAGCGGGTATGTCCCGTCGATGTAACTAGGAGAACAGTGGTGCCATTACAATAATTAAGCGCCAAGCAACAATATAGCAAAAAATTTGGAATTATCTGTGTATACTAATAACTCAGAGATGCCATCTTTACCTTTTCAGCTCATTAATACGACAGTTTCTTACTATCTGCTTTTAAAAACCGTGGCTCCAGAGCCATAGTCATTAAAAACTCGGACCCTTTTGGAGTAGATGGGTACAACAATAGGAGGATATAGGTAATAGATAATAGATTTTTTACTAGTCTCACACCAACAATTTCTTACTTCTTAAAGTTATTCATATTCCCGCCTGTTACTCAATCTGGTGAGGAACTGTGAACTCGAATAAAATGAGTATAGTTGCTTTGAAAAACAATAATATATACAAGAACCAATGAACGACTCACTGCTCCTCCCCCAACTTAAATACAAATTCAGTACAAAAAAAAGAATATTTAATAAAGGAAGTTTACAGTATCATATGGTAATTATCACTTCAAACATTAATACAACAAATAACAGAGCTTAGACAATGATACTGTTCAACGAATACGTGACTCACTGTCAATTGTGGTAAAGACTTGAATGACCATGATCCATCAAAAGGAATCATCGATAACATTTCCAATGACTAGAATGTCAGAATGCGAAATTGATCAGGAGTCATGTAATGCAGTTCAAAGTTGCATTGAAAGAGAATCGTCTTATTTCTAACTTCACCCACTCGTCTAACTATTTCCAATGATAATGTACGCGTAATACATCATTTCGCATAACCATTCAACGATGATGACAAATTTGATTACAGTAACGCGGCAACAGACTGACTCGAGGTAAATGCACTCGTCATTTCACATGCGAACATACGTTTTACAATTCCTATATTGTTAATTTCCGTTCTTCAAGTGATTTCCCATCCGGAATAATGTCCGACGATCGAACAGCTGAGGGGTACTTCCAGTTCCGCAAAGCAATTCAAAAATGCCGTCTGGCCATTGAAAGGTTCTGGCTCGCTCTATAATTTATCTACTAAAAAAACAAAAGATACCACTTTTATACAAAAAAAAATTGCCCTCATTTTTTCCTTCCTTTGTGATACACAGTTTTTATCGAAAATTGGATAAAAATCGGAAATCCAGTAAAAAACACTACGTCTGAAGGTCGAAGGAAGAAAAAGAACCTCAGTAGATGCAGGGCCGTAGTTGACGTGGTGATCTTTGTATTTCAGATGCCACATACTAATCAAACCATTTATCTTCATCCTATGAGCCGCGCTAACTATATGGTTCTGCATGTACTGCTGTTCTTTTTTTCCTTCCCCTTTTAAACTTGGTGATTTTTCCGCCATTTCCCGATTTGTTCCAAATTCTCTATGCAAACGGACGAATTCTATTGTCGATTTTCATTCTGATAGTTTCATGAAATCTCTGATGTGCCAATCCCACCGAAAAACTTGTGGCTCAATCTTTTATGAATAAATTTGTGCTTTAAATTCAATTCGAAAATTCAGTGTATACTTGGAACGTTTTGGAATTTCCCGGTCAAATTAATCAGAACAGGATATAGGCATGCGTATTACAAAACTAGAGCAACTTGGCCAATATCCTGGTACCCATAGATGGACAACATTTGTGATTTTATAATGACGTCAGGCAAGAATACCAACGTTGAAACAAGATGATAGAAAATAATCACGATTAAGGTATTTACATATTTTCTCAATATCTTAAAATATTTTGAATCTGAATTTGTTGGTGGTAAATGGCGCACATGAATTCGCTTCTTTAAGATAGTTCAAAAGATTCAATATCTGTTGCTAGAGGACGTGCGCAAAGTCCTGATGTTCTGCTCCTTAAGAGTCAGTTTTTGGTTTAGCTATCCATGGTTAAACCTTGGTTAAAGTTAAGGTTAAGATTTTTGGCTGGCCTCTATGGTGGGGGGTCTTAAATTCAACTTGACCACGAGTTAACCACGGTTAGCTTAAAACAAAAACTGGCCCTAAGTACAGCTTGCGTCATTAATTATCTCTACTCCTGTTAGAGATGCTTTCAGATGGTTAAATTTATCTCTAACACGGCTTACAAATAATATTTGGGAGAGGATTTCAATATTTCTTGAAATATTAAGTTCTCCAGGGTTTCAACTTCGCATTCTGCGCTACAGTAAAGGCTGAAGTGGGTCATGTCATCCGTAATCTACTGTCCCTTATGAAAATGGCATATAATAGCGGAAATCTCACACCACCCGGTGGCATTCCTTTGGAACTCTCAGAATTTCAGTACGAAGAATATCAGCTATTTCGATTTTTTCTCGACCGACCACAATATTCAAAAATCATATTCCTATTCCACCATTGATTTTTATACTACACAACCGTCACCTTTGTTCTCATGTTCCAACAGCTCCGGAGTTAACTTAACTATCAAAATAGAACACTGGGAGTAGTCAGTAGCTCATCCAATGAATGAATGAATGAGAATGCCGATGCACCTATCATATTTGGCGTGATTATCCCTGGTCCGCTTGCATTCTCCTCCCTTGCTTGGCCGGTGCCGCAGGGAAACCAAAATTGATGTTACTCAATTCGAAGATTTAATATCTCTTGGTCGGGCCGATTAGCCGTATGGAGAGCAGAAAGAGGGCCGTAATATAAAAAAAATATATATATATCATCTTGGTTAATGTCCAATAATGTTTTTACGTCTTCCGGTTGCCCATATGACTACCGCTGAGCAAGTTTCACCGAGGGACCTTAGGATCCAGTCTCAGACGCTTCGTAGCTCCTCGTTCCGGCCCCTCAAGTATCTCTTCTTTCACTGGCCGCTCCTATCCACCACCCGGGGACGCAGCTGGTTGTCATTCAACCATACCTCTCGTCTCTTTTATAGAGTACGCAGACAGCCAAAATAATAAATTAAAACAAAATACAATCAAATATAATAAACAGTAAAGTAAATCATATGATCGATTAAGCCCATACCACTGGCCTAGTCGACCACAAAAACATTTGCTGATCTACGGAACTAATCCAATGTATTATTTTCCCCTCTATCGCTTTCTCGCTCAATTGCAAATTTTTTGTTGAAACTCATACTGACAGAAATACAAATTGTTGCTAATTAAATATTCTTTCGGATAACGCAATAACGGAAATTTACGCACAAAACCTAGCTTTAAATATTTATGCGAACAATATTTGATTGGTAAAAATATATTGTTAAATTATATTATTATGTTATAAATTATCTTACATAGTTCTTTTTTTTCAATGTAGATGTTATTTCCTTGATTATTTTTAACATTATTATAGTTAAATACGAAATGAATAATAAAACCTTTTTTTTTATTTTGGAAACAAAATTCCCGCGAATGAATTTATTTAAGCGTCAATATAATGTCCATTTTATTTATCGAAAATGTCTAAATAACTATTCAACACTATTCCTACAATCGACTTGTGAGTTATGAATGTCAGTGGCTAGTGCCATTCATTCTAGTACGTACTTTCTACTGCTATTTTGAAGTAGAAAGTCCAACTTTTATGCATTCGTCTACTTACACGCTCCCCCTTTACAACTGCCCAGGCGGGAATTGACCATTGGTTCAAGCTTGATCCAAGCTTGGACCAAGAGTAGACTAGCTTGGTACGAGCTTGTTCCCCCAGCATGACCCAATCTTGGTTAATGCTTGATATGTAATATCGGTTTAAGCTTGGTGGCATAGCTTGGTCCAAGATTGGAAGCCGAGCTTGTTCGGCGTCGAAACAAGTTTGTTGGGCAGCCGGGCTACGTACTTTTATTAATAAATAATGAAAAAAAAAACAAAAGTAAGGTATTTCCAATTGATTTTTTTCATTGACTATTCACTAATTACTAACCCCCAACGCCGTCATACCTGAAAAATGGATTTTGCTAACTTAAAATATTCGCCGGAACCCGGGATCGAACCTACAACCCTACGCATACTAATCCTACGCTCTAACCCCTAGACTATCGCGTAAATCGTATAAAGAATGACTAGAATCGCCTATATGAATTCCGTTACATAATTTTTTAAATATCGCGTTTCATTCATTAACGGATTTGAAATCTTGTGGCTAAACTTCAAACGGTGGATTGTAAGGGTGAATGCATGACAGGGGGGGGGGGGGTGTTTGGCGAAATCGAAATGGTGAGGAAGTTATGACAAAGTGAAATGGACAAATGAATTTCCTCGTTTTCTACTTCTAAAAATTTATAATTTCATCCTCGGGTTCACACCCTCGTTATTCCGCCCCCTAATTCATCCGTTAAAATGTAATCAGTACAATTATATTGTTATAGTTCCCCCTCCTTTTTTTCAATCTGAAAAAGTATATCGTTGTTCATTTGATTGACGTTGAAAAATCAATTCAAAAAAATCCGACCCCTTCCATATTATTATTATTTTGCCCCTTATTATCTTATTATCTTATTGCCCCTTATTATCCCCTTATTATCGCTAATTGCAATTGGCATTGGAATACCAAGCTTGGACCACGATTGGAACTAGGTTGCTGTCTAAGCTTTGATTCCCAGGATATTACCAAGCTTAGTTTTACCTAGGTATTACGACAGGTTCAAGCTTGGTTCAAGCCCCTGAGTGGAAGCTTGGAGTACCAAGCTTTGACCATGATTGGAACTACCTCGGTGTCCAAGCTTTGATCCCCAGGATATCACCAAGCTCGGTTTTATCTAGTTATGAACACAGGTTCAACCTTCGTCAAAGCTAGAACTCGCAAGGTTTGGTATCCTAGATTGAAACAAGCTTGAACCCATTGTTCAAGTTTGGAATCCCGCACGTGGGTGCGGGAGTAATAGTATATTACGTTGCAAGGGCGGGAACTCAGCGATTACACTCGAGCGCGCTACGCGCTGCGCGCCACATGTAATCCCTCCGATTACACTTCACCCGATGGAGCGCTAACGCTGTGATTACACGCACATGCAATGAAGAAACTTATTCGTGTGCACTGATACTCAA
>JAPYZM010005115.1:0-10918 GCA_030522845.1 Psyttalia concolor
GCCGTTCCCTCGGCGTGTACCTTTATATACGTGCGCCGACTCTCGTAGTCGGTATCGCAGGGTACTGGTTACCCGTAACGAGAGAAATCTCGTTACAACCTTCTAATTAATATTAAGGAATAAAATTAGGACCGATCTATCGTGAATTAAATTAGCCATCAGTCAGCTCAATTTCATCCCTTAATTTTAGATTTGAGGCGTTCGCGGCCATGATTAATGGCATTTTTGGCTCCCGGACGGATGCCGCGTTTGGTTTCAGCATTGCGCCGACGTTTCGCAAACATTGCAGTTTGCATCTTCAGGGCTATAAGCTCCGATTCTGAGCTTCAGTGTACGGGGGCAGTAGAAAAAGGGCCCCCCCCCTTTTTCTACTGCCCCCCTTTTTCTACCCCCCCCCCGGTAGCAGCCAATCAAAGGTTTTAATTGATCAGCTGCTCAATTAAAAAACCAGGAGGACGGTTCTCCAGATAGGGTTCACCTGATATCCTCTATCCCTGTTTAGGTTATTAGGGTTTTTAAAGATCTCCAAACCCTCTCGATTTCTCCTTTCGAAATATCCTTGAGATTTGGCCAATATTTTGGCCTGGTCGTAATGGATAGAATGACCAGTATCCATCCAATGTTCAGCCAGGGCAGACTGTTCTAGGTGACCGTATTTGGAGCACTACTGGTGTTCCTTGATCCGTGTACTGATTTCCTCCCGGTTTCTCCAATGTACACTTTTCCGCATGAACAAGGAATCTCGTACACTCCTGGGGTGCTTAGGAGTGGTCTTGAATCCTTCGCACTCGGTAACATCTGTCCAATTTTCTTTGGTGGCTGGAAGATTGTTCGGATCTTATGTTTACCGAGAACTTTACTGATGCGGTCTGCTACACCCCTCAGGTAAGGGAGGAGGGCCACTTTGGGTCTTTCCTGGTTTTTCTCAGGATCAGTCTCCTCTTGGAGGGATGAGAGTTTGCTCTGCAGTTTTCTCTTGACCTGTTAAATTTGGTGGATATTATATCCATTCTTGGTCAGAGCCGCCTCTAGATGTTCAACTTCGCTGTTAACGATGGAGGGCTGGGAGATTGTAAGGGCTCTGTACATAAGGGAGCTTATGACAGAGTTTTCTGGGAGGGGTGGTGATGGGAGGTAGCATGGAGATACCTGTCTGTGTGGGTTGGCTTACGGTACACTCGGTGACCCAAAGTACCATCCACATTGCGTTGAACCAAGACACCTAGGAATGGAAGACTGCAGTTTTGTTCAATTTCCATTGTGAACTTAAAACTCGTGTGTGGAACATTCAAGAACTGCAGAAATTGGTCCAGACTAGTCTTTCCATGGGGCCAGATAACAAAGGTGTCATCGACATACCTAAACCACGCACTAGGTTTTTGAGGTGCTGACTTTACTAGCTCATTCTCAAAGTGTTCCACGAATATATTTGCAATAATCGGAAAGATGGGAGAACCCATCGCTGCTGCTGATTTTTGCTCATAGAACTCTCCATCAAATTGGAAGTATGTAGACGTCAAGCAGTGCTCAATTAGGGGAAGGAGTTGGGGGGCGATATTTTTGGATATTTTAATTATTTCTAGGGTTTCTGGGATTGGCACATTAGCGAAGAGTGATTCTACATCAAAACTCACCAGTATATCACCAGGAGAAGTCTTGAGACTTCTTAATTTATTGATGAAATCCAGTGAGTTCTGTATGTACGAACCATTCAGACCAGTCAACTTTTGGAGTGGTTTCGTGAGAAACTTGGTCAGTTGGTACGTTGACCCTGCGATGTTGCTAACTATTGGCCGGAGAGGAACAGAATCTCTATGGATCTTCGGGAGTCAATAAAGCCTTGGGGGGAAGGGATTCTTTGGGAGTAAGGAATTTCTTCGTCAGCTGAGAAATCGGCTTTCTTCAGGAGGTCAGCTGCTTTTCGCTCAATTGTGCGAGTTGGATACTTCCTAAGTTTAGTGTAAACTCTGGAGTCATCCAATATGGCACGGAGCTTTTCGGAATAGTCATCTTTATCCATAACCACTGTCGCATTGCTTTTGTCTGTCGGAAGACTGATCAACTTAGAATTCTCCTTTAGACTCCGTAATGTAAGGCGCTCCTCTCTATAGTGATATTGTCACTACGGGGGAGTTGCCCTGTGGAGGATATTTGACAACTGTCTCCGGATTTCATTACCTGTCTCCTAAGGAAGATGGTAAATCGCCGTTTCAGTCCGACTAATGATTTCTTCCGTGGAGATCTTTTTGGGGGCAACAGCGAAATTGTGCCTTTTTGCCAACACGGACACTTGTGCTTTACTGAGCTCAAATTTACTCAGATTCTTCACGGTGTTATTGAGGCATGACACTTCTTTTTCCTGGGGAATCAAGTTTTGGAACTTACCTTTCTGGCTCTCAGTTCTCATCTCGGCTATTCGGACTGCTTGTTCATGTGTAACACGATTAAGTGTCTCCCACAGCTGAGTCTCCAACGTATGCGCCAGAAGTAGGTGAAGATTAAGAAGTTCTTTGGAGAGGTGGGCCAGGTTCTTCTTGGCCGCAGTTATTCTCTCCTTGACCAATCTCAACGAAACTTGGCGCAGAATGGAATTGGCCTGTTTCGATGGGACGGGATTCCTCAAACGGAGGAATCTTGGTAGCACTTGATGGTCACGGTACCTTTTGAGGAAAGTCCGGGAGGACAGTTGAACGTGCAAGGACTTCCTAATTTTGGTGAATGAATTCACCGACCCAAGAATAGCCTCTCCGTGGAGGCGTTTAATCTTAGATTTGAGGCTGTCGCGGCCATGATTAATGCCATTTTTGGCTTCCGGATGGATGCCGCGTTTGGTTTCAGCATTGCGGCGACGTTTCGCAAACATTGCAGTTTTTACTGAATTATAAGAGAAAAGTAAAGAACACGAGAAATGTCTCAGCGCAGCAAGAGATCAACGGCGTGAGCACTTTTCGAGTACCATCCCCCAGTAAAAAAATCATAGCTTCCCTTCTAATTTATATTAAGGAATCAAATTAAGGCCGATCGGTGCTGAAATAAATCCGCCATCGATCAGCTCAATTGCATTTCTTAATGTCGATAAAAAACAATTAAGGGGGCGAGAACTGTTTTCAAAAATGCCCATTGCAAGAGTCTCTCCCCGCACTGAGACATCTCTCGACTCCCTCAATGTTTTCTAATCAATATTAAGGGATGAAATTGATCTGATGGGTGGGCGATTTAATTCACCATCGATCGGGCGTAATTTTATTCCTTAATATCAATTAGAAGGGTAGTTATGTTTTTTTGATTGGGGGATGCCACTCCAAAAGTACTCACTCCGTTGATGTCTCGATGCGCTGAGATATTTCTTGTCTCCCTTAATTTTTCTCATTAATAGTAACGGATGAAATTGAGCTGATTTGTGGCGGACTTAATTCACCATTGGGGCAGCACTTCCCGGACTCCGTTCCTCCCCCCCCCCCCCCCCCCACTAGTTAACTCAACGCATTCGCACAGCTCACACTTACGATATATTCGCTTCAACTGCGCAATCGCACTCACTCACACATGCACACATTTCGCGTTCTCACCACCTGTAACTCATCATATCTCGTTCTTCAAAAACTAACGATGAACGTGCGTGCATCTCGTCTATCCTGCGTGGTAGTTTTCGACAGCTTAACTCACTCTAACTCTATGAAAATTAAAGGCACAGCTCAAATTCATTGTTAAAAGGCTCCGCTCAAATGAATTGTTATCGCGTCGTGCAACAAAATTAGTTAATTAGTTAACAGACCGCTCAACTCGACTAACCAACAAATAAATTATACTCTTAATTGGATAGCACGAACAAAAACGCGTAGTGACGAATAAATTCAAGTGAATTTCAGGAACAGCTCGAGTGTATGGAAAGTGTTTTTTTCGGTTAATTCTCCGGCCCTCTTCCTCCATCATCGTCTGCTCATCCGTCCGAAAACTAAACCAGATCCGGCTCATTAACCTATCGGTTAATTTAACAGGAGCTATTATTTTCTGATTGGCGGATGTCACAACTACTATGCGGCTGGTGTCAATGAACCGGAAGAATTGAGCCCCTACTTCGGTCTATCCTCTTTGGAGTACACAATGCTCTCAAAAACTTTATACATTTTGATGGAAATTAGGTAATTAAACAAATAATAAACTTTGGAGCATTTTCCGTACGTCAAAACTTGGTAGATAATAACATTGATAATAACAATGTGTGGGTATGAGCATCTGCGCATGGCCACCTACAATTACTCTAGACCCTTTTGTTAATTAATCAGTATCTGACGAACAATCAGGTATAGAAAGATGAAACCAAGCTATTTATTATCTACGAACGATTTTCTATCGATTGGCACGGTTCATTCAGGTCTACAATTAAAAATGCGAAGTGTGGGGTGCTAACTTATGGTCATAAATTTAATTAATTACGAAGAAATTAATGAAGAACCTACAATGGTTTGAACGGGTATTACAATGCTGTACAAAGGGCCTACAATGATGTACAACGAGTTGCAGTCACGAGCGCCACTTTAACAGTCACAACATAAAACATCCCCGAAAGTTCAAAATATAACCAGAATACCTCTGACGCAAGCAATATTTTTGTAATATTGATGTATGGAATGCAAGTAACTGTAAAAGCAAGCAGATTTTTCAATGTTAAACTTTCACTCAATTCATATTTCGAATCAATAACATTTCTGTAGCATAGGTTGATATAATTTCATAATAAATTCTAGCAACTTTTATCACATTCAATATGGTACGACTTATTATAAATGTGAATAATTATATAACTTAAATGGCATTCGACGCATGTATTCTTATGGTAAATGTTAAGAAGAATTTTGAATGCTTCAAAAAATTTCAAGGAATATTTCACTTGTGAAATAGCTGGTCTGAACAGTGGATTCGCACCTTGAGTAAGAATTAAACGATTTTCCTTCGTTTGGGTGTAAGATAGTATTTGTTTTGCATTGCTAGCATTCTGGGAAATTATTTCTGCCAAGATGGTGAGTTCATTGATGTCAGAACCAAATTCCTTGATAAAAGACTGAATGTCGTTGATGGTAGAGGTGATGAACTGCCTCGTCGTAGCAGACATTTGGGAAAGCCTCGAAGTTTCCTGACCATATGCCAGCTGCAATGAAAAATAAGATAATGCGACAATTAATTAAACAATTATCCTCCATTTTGATCATTTTATATTGTGACCAGGTCACCTTACACGGCCATTCTATAAGGATTATATCCCTCATCTCCGACATTATAGTTCATTTAGTTTAAGAATATCTAGGTTAAGAATATTTAGGTCAATAATACTCTGGAGATGGTACTCTAGTACTCCGGTGCTCTATTCTTCTGCACTCAGTAGATGCCCTCCTAAATCCAACACGACCACGGTTGGTGTTACCTGCCCCCAGTAATCCCCCCCCCCCGCCTTCACCTTCCCTCTTCAGCACTCACCCAGCAGAAACCACCACTCATGGGCCTTCGCTCGCTCTGCATCAAGATGTTGATGAGGTCACCACTCAACGCTGCAAATGTGACTACACCGCACCAGCCACGAACACCGAGGTAAGCCCCCCCAGGACACCCCCCCACGAGATGCCGTTGGGAATAGCGCTAATGCCCTTCGATTGGCCCAATTGCTGCCGAAGAAGGAAAAATCCGCCCTGATTGGCCGTGACATCAGACCTCGAGAAGGACAAAGCCAAGGAGACGACGAAACGGCTGAAAGACTTCACTTGTTCACGGAACGTCTCAGGGTGCCCCACAAACACCAGAATCACGGTGCAGGAGTGCCAAAACGTGCATTATTTCACGGGTCATCTGCCCGCCAACAAAGGACCACGTCCGCCTTTTCTCTACCACTGCAGCCTGGAGCTGCTGGATTGCCGTGCCGTGGTGGAGGTACCCCGATTGCCACGAGTCCTCTAAACCGAGTGAGTCCCTTGTCTTCCTCTCTTCTCTATTACTCCCTTGATCATTTCGCCCGCGAGTTCTTCCCTCTCGGTCCCCCAACCGTGGACCCGTATCTTTGTCCCCAGCTTTCTCGTCAAGTCTTTCCCCTTCTTTTTGTACTATATAAAAAACGTTCCCGCGTACGGCTTGCCGCCTGGCCCTATCCCCTCCCCTGAGAATAGTCATTGGCCGGCCCGCCACTTGTACTCTATCCTCTGTACTAAATAATCAGAAAAATATAGTATTATTGTTGAGTCAATCTCCTTTCTTTATTTGTGCCCCCCTTATTAATCTAGAACTCTAATAAATTAATTGGCCGGGTTGCAATATGTACCCAAAGAATCACAATAATCCAAATTGATGCAATTTGTGGTCAATCAGTTGAGTCGGCTGGATAAATCATTGGAGATCCAGTTGATACGGTGGACTTTAGACTGGGCCATGTTTATTAATTAATTGTATTAACCAGTTCTATTCTAAATAGAAAAAAAACAATAG
Organism: Psyttalia concolor; assembly: GCA_030522845.1. Classification (NCBI taxonomy): domain Eukaryota; kingdom Metazoa; phylum Arthropoda; class Insecta; order Hymenoptera; family Braconidae; genus Psyttalia; species Psyttalia concolor. The sequence continues at coordinate 6,472 of JAPYZM010005115.1, forward strand.
AAAAGATAGATTTGGACAATATTAAAGTTCTATTGTCAATTTGTAGTCAATTTTGTAGTCCAGTGTTTTTATTGTAGCGTTGTTTTGTTTTTTTTTTAACTGGGGGCCAGCACAAACCGAATAGTAAGGTATGATTGAGGCAGGTATTGGAAAGCAGCAAAAGGGGCTCCATTCAGACTTGCACAACTGTACAAATGGTCGACTGTCCATAGGTTGGTGAAAACCGTGAGTGAACAACTGTACAGGAAAACAGTTGTACATACGTGCAACTGTCCATTTCGTTGCAGTCGGTCGAGCAGTCACGGCAGAGTAGAGAATATCCAATAAAAAATCACAAAAAAACATTTGTGAAAAAATTGGGCCAAGTTTTATGTCCTAATCACAATTTTAAAAAATTACATCGTCAATTTTATTCACAAAAAAATACGTGAAATCAAAAGAACGCCAAGCCCTTCGTTCGTTAATAGCATTAGTTTACTGAAAAATCAAAATCTGGCATTTTTTTAAACAATGCGCTAAGCGAATTTTCCTCAAGTGGGTTTATAATATACCGTTTGCATTGAGAATTTGAAAAAAATTGGGGAATGGACGAAAAAACTACAAGTTTCAAGTGCGAGGAAAAAAAGACGTCAGTAGCTGCAGCACAAACGCACTCGCCGCGGTTCATTGTGTGCAGACAAATCCAGTGATTAATATATATACTTCTAGAATAATACGAAGAAAACCGCGCCACGTACATTTGTGCTGCAGTTACTGATGTCTTTTTTTCTTCGCGCTTCAAACTTGTAGTTTTTTCCTCCATTCCCCAATTTTTTTCAAATTCTCAATGCAAACGGTATATTATAAACCCACTTGAGGAAAATTCGCTTAGCGCATTGTTCAAAAAAACGCCAGATTTTTGTTTTTTCGGTAAACTAATGCTATTAACGAACGAAGGGCTTTCTTTTGATTTCACGTATTTTTTTGTGAATAAAATTGACGATATAATTTTTAAAATTATGATCAGGAAATAAAACGTCAACTTGGCCCAATTTTTTCACAAAAGTTTTTTCGTGATTTTTTATCGGATTTCACTCATTTTTGCAAAGCATAACTATCTTGTACCAAATAATATGGTAAAGTGGCACAAAATGGGTTGCTGAGCTTACTCTGAATTCTGAAAAGTATTCTGAGTTGAGAGGTAATTTATTTTTCATCCCGAGAGCGGGGCAAAATGGGTATAGGTGAAATATTTTATCCATTGATTATCAATGTCTGGGACTTTCTCAAATATTAAATAGCCTATGATGTTCTTCTTTCTCAATTCTTTAGCATTAACCAGAATCAAAATTTTGTTATTTTCAAGAATTTCAGCAATTGTAAAGTCTGGAAGGAGAGGGTCGGAATTGCCAGATATGTGTCACGTAACGTCATTGTACATACTGCACCCTCAATTTTCATTTATTAATTATTATTGATCTAATAGTAGCATCCCAAAACCAGAAAACTATTGCTTCATTATTCTCTACTTCTTCAGCATCGAATGGAATAAAATTTTTATGATTTTAATGAACTCTTTCCAAGTACACGGTCTGACGGTTTTCTGATTATTATTAATCACTTATCATCCCCAGAATTATGAACGGCCTTTCCTAAAATTTAATAAATGATGTACGCTCTTTCCGGCGTCCTACGCTGCACGCTCTTATTTGTGGCTGGGTTTTAATACGCGCCCTGACATAATACCAAGCAAAATATAGTTATCACCATGTAATTGAAAACAATTTTTTTTCAGCTCATTTGAAGGTCTATTGCAGATTATTGTAAGTTCATTTATTCTAATGGAAGATAATAATTTATTTTTTTTTTACTTAAAAACATTTTTAGGAAGGAGTTAGCACCCCCTTTTTGTTTTTTTTTCCATGGTGGATCAAAATAACCATTTAATTACCTTTAATTGGAATAAATGGACTTACAATGACCTACAATGAACTTTCAAACGAGCCGAATGAAAAAAAAATTGAATTTCCATTATGGGGCGGTAATCTGGGGCTACTCTGTGCGCCGTTATCGCTGCTCTTATATGCGCCCTGCCATACCCCAAGAGGGCATTGAATTAGTTCAGGCGGTACCGCTACGGAATTTTCATGTCGAAGTCTATCAATAAGCGTGGATATCTCTCCTATAGTCTCTGGACAAAAAAAAGAAGAAAGATACAGAAAAGAGGGAGACCAGATGTTCTTTTCATTGCCAACTATGAATAACGAAATACTAACGCTGAGACAATAAAATCGTCGAAATATTACATTATGATGGTTGCTATGGGAGGATATTTTTATTTACTGATTTAATCGAGAGTGAAACGTGAAAATATTCTCGTGTTATGTTATCAGTATCGGCCTGTGACGTCACACTGGTAAAGAGTCAACTTAGCTCGATACGCTGTCGCTTATCTTGATCCTTGGGTTAACTGCATTCGCTATCGATCACGGTTTCTAGTTAAGATTAAGAGATGACAGTATGTGTCTTAATAGGAGAAAAATCATCGTCGATCGACAATCCCAGAACGTAATGGGTGTCCATTATTACTTGCCGGATAAAGCTTGTCACCTTAAACCTTTTTTAATCTAAAATTGTTTGTTTTACCATATTGAAATTACGATATCAATAGAATATTACTCGACAATCATAGTTTCATGGTTTTTTGTTCTATAAATGTTTCAGAGGCTGAATTTCTGTATACTAGACGGTTGAAATGATCAATAATTCAAAAAAAATGTTTATCAAGATACGCGATAGCGTTTCGCCAAGTTGACGTTTCAGGCAGAGCTGTCGCGTATGATATACAGCTCCCAACATAGACATAACCCCTCCGAAAAACTTGAACTCATGTTTCGTATTAACCACGCTTTAACACTGAAAACCACAGTTAGATACATCATATAAATATGGGTTGATCTTTCCGATGGTGGTTTCACTTTTGTCATTTACTGGTTAAATAAAAAAATCACTCCATCGCAACGGTGATAAATTTGCATTTTCGGGAGTTCCATCTCATCATATTTTTATCATATCACAAAGCGTGAGTTCTGTTCCATTATGTTGGCCGCCTGCGGGGGTTGGTATTTCTCATATATAATTGAACACTAGAGATTGTACGGGGGGATTGTTAGCGTTTATGGAGAGCTAAAATTTCATAGCGGTGGCACCTGAACTACAATGGAGTGCGTACCTGTAGGTAAAGCAGGGCTCGTTGAAACCGTAGTAGACGGAGTACAGAGTGGAGTAGGGGAAAGCGCATGATAAGTGAGGTTACAGACCTCTCACATTAAGTGGGCGCGGTATATTGAACCCTATTTAAAATTCTATTGCTTCCCCCTCCCCCCCTAAGATCGACAAAGAGGTGAAACCCATTTCAATCTATTGAGAATTGTATTCCTAATCAATCGACACGAATTTAATTACTTCATCGCAAATAGTTGATAAACAATAAACAACGCGCTATCAATGACACAGGCCGAGATGATTTTTTTTTTCCAGGATATAAAAAATTTTTTTCAGTAATTTTATAGTGCTGATAACGAAATCAAACCTCATTTCATCGTATCACATTAGATTTTTGATAAAACGAATATATTCGCTATTTTTGATTATTCAATAAAAATGAATTAAATTAATAAGTTATTTAGCTTTGTTATCGAATTAAGCTCCATCTCGTGAGAAAATATATTAGTTGGAACCTCGACACGGCCATTCGAAACGTAAATAAGCCTTTATAGTTACTTTGTTTACGAATGGTTTACTAAAATCAGTGTGTTTACTTAAAAAAATTGTTTACATTTCATTATTGGTGTTTAAAATACCCAGATACATTTTGTTACATTTGTGGAAATTTTATGACTTTAAAACAAAAATGGAAAATTACTGAATTCGTGGAAAATACTTCTTATTAATTCTTATTTTGGCTTTAAAATTCAACTCAAATCGTGGACTCCGAACTTTGTCTGTACTATTTGTGTTGAACTATTAAGGCAGTGGACATACTGCAAAAAAGCATCTCTACCTTTTGGTAGACCGATGATATGGAGAGAGCAAGTCAATCATTTTGACGTCTGTTATTTTTGCTGTACAAATGTAAAAGGTTTCAATGCTAAAAATAAAAACAAAATAGTCTACGCGAATGTAACTTCAGTAACGCGTCCTCTTCCGCACGGCCCAGAAATTCCAGTGCCTCTTCCAAGTTCAATATCTGATCTTAGCTCGACATCATAGGAACAAAATATGCAGCGTCAAGAATCTAATGAAGTTTTTTAATCCATTTTAAATCAGCCTCAGAAATTCACACAGGGTGAATTAAATGATTTAGTTGGAAATTTAAATCTTACTAAAGAATCTGCTCAACTTCTGGGATCTAGACTTAATGCAAAAAATTTGTTAGCTCCTAATACACATTTTGCTTGGTACAGGA
>JAPYZM010005118.1:0-11338 GCA_030522845.1 Psyttalia concolor
CCCCCCCCCCCCCCCCCCCAACTCAGCGTACCACCGCACAGGTGATCCGTCCTCTCTCGGGCCCCAACTTGCCCCCATCCCCCCCCCCACTCTCCCCTTCTGTTCCTCGGATGTCGCCGTTGGGACGGCGATCATTCCCTTAAGGGATGCCCCATTAACCGCCGACGATGTTTTTTCTGCGGCGACTAGGACTACGACGTCCGTAGTTGCCCCAAATGCCGATACCGTCCCTGAGCCCCTCTCGGTCCTGAGTCCCCTGAGTCCTGTCCACATTGCACTCCGCGTGGGACGCGCCACCGCACACTCGTTCCCCCAGTCCCCTCACATTTCACCGCCGGATATTCCGCGCAAATGGCCCTTTTTCCCTTTTTTATTGCTTTCTTTTTATATTTCCCGGAGTTCTGCGTTCATTTAATCTATTTTCTTTTCGTTTCCTCATTTAGTTTTGTTTTGATTGGCCGCCGGTCGATCCGTGCAGAAGGCCAGTTGTTTTCATTTTCTTTATATTTTTCTGTACAATTTTGTTAGTGAGAAAATTTGTTAATATCTGGGACTCATGTAGACCACAGGACGAGAGAGAGAGAATTATAATAAGGGACTGTCACTATTCTAATAACCACGTTGACAATTGATACACACCATTCTCATTAATTAAGCCTTCCTTCCAGCGCCAGGATGCCAGCAAACTAGGTAGGAGGAGCGTTAGTTAATTGCCTGACCACACTGGGTGTCATTCAACACAGATTTGTATGACCCTGTGTGTTCTCTTCCCCCGGGACTTTTGTGACAACCCGACTAGAAATTCAGACCCGCGTCATATCCGGGCTGGGTACGGTTTGCCGTATTCCGGACATGAAGGCCATGTGTGTAAACTTTATACGGCCCTGGTCAAGACTGTAACGCATTGGAGGCATTTGGCCCGGACATAGGTGGCCTGGTCAGGGCCTGAGCTGGGCACCTTACCCAGGTCTTTAGCCGGACAACTTGGTCAGATCTTTAGCCGGGTCACTTGCTCAGGCCCGTGTCTATAAACTTTTTACGGTACTGGTCAAGACTGTAACGCATTGGAGGTATGCGGCCCGTACAAAGGCGCCCTGATCTCTTCCGAGTCTCCATCCGAGGAACATGATTCCGCATCATACCACTCATCAAATTCTGCACGTATTGGACATTGTTGATCGGGTCGCTTTTCTGTCATTTCAGTACTATCCTCGTCCACTTCAAAACTGATTCGATTTAATTGATTAGTCACTGGTTCCATGTTTTGGCCACCATAATTGTTAGTGTTGAGTTCCAAAGTCATTCGACTGTGTTGGTTCTTCATTGTCGCTGTATTCGACTCGCCACTGAATTTATCAGAAATGGAGGTTACGTCGAGGTCATTTTTCGGGAGATCCGCATTAGTTGATACATACTCCACAGCATTACTACTGGATTCACTGTCACTGATGCTGTCACTATGTCCACACTCCAAACCAACATGTGGTGGATCCATTGGAGTATGATGGTCAATGCATTCATCATCATCCCATAAGATTCTCGCTTTATGCACCTGTTGACTACGTTTTTCAGCTCGATAATGTCGAACCCGTTCACGTCCAAGTGCATGTTTTCGATTTTTCGAGTCCTCTTTACGTCTTTCACTTATTTCAACATATACTTGCTCAATTATGGAAACGTCTCCAGTTTGGCTAGCGTAGTACCACGCTAGTCAAGTTGCTTTACCAAAAAGAAAGCCATATATGTTTCCACTGCCCGTGTGTGTAAACACAGCGTTAACACCCTACCGAGAGACATGTAAATGGAACGACTACTTGCCGCATACGCTAGGCGCACTCGAATGTAATCGCTGAGTTCCTGCCCTTGATACGTAATATACTATCACCGGTCACATTATCCCATATAAAAAAAAAAACTTAAACTTTATACCTACTTTATTCGGCTACCGGAGGGTGGCCCTATTGTGCCCTGATAAATTTGAGCTACGACAGGTCTTGGCAAGGAAGCCCTATCCACACCTGATGTCAGATTTTTTTACATCAGGAAATACACATACGGCCCCGATAAAAGCTCCCCCAAGATTGCCGTATGGAACTTGGATTTTTATGCGTGTCAAGTTTCCGGAGACCAGCTTTAGCCGGCCCCGATAAATTGGAGCCACGGCAGGCTTGGGCAAAGGAGCCGTATCCACACCAAATGTTGTTTTTTTTTATCAGGCAATAAATGTGTGGCCCTGATGAAGTCCCCCTCAAGATTGTCGCATGAAACTTGGACTTTTATGCGTATCGAGCTTCTGGAGACGAGCTTTACCCGTCCCTGATAAATTTCAACCACGGCAGACTTCGACAAAGAAGCCGTATTCACATCCGATGTTGTTTTTTCTTTACTTCAGGCAATACATATATGGCCCTGATAAAGACCCCCTCAAGATTGCCGGACGGAACTTAGACTTTTATATGTATCGAGCTGCCGGCGATAGGCTTTACCCGGCCCTGATAAATTAAAGCCACGGCAAGCCTGATCAAGATAACCGTACTTAATCGGATCCGGTACTGATATGACACCAAGATGGTCTCGTCAAATTTCTAGTAGGGAAGGTCATTTATCACCCCATTACTTCAATTGTATTCACCATCATGAAACTGACTGTCACTCTAACTACAATAATTAATACCGCTGTGGTGGTAATTTTCCATCCACATCTAATTGGATAATCACTAGCATTAAGCTTAGCTTTAAGGTCACTTCCATGGGCCCCCTAAAGACCCCCTCAGAACGGCCACGCTTGGCAGCCCTATGTCTAAATTCCCCCCCCCCCCCCCCCCCCCCCCCCCCCCCCCCCCCCCCCCCCCCCCCCCCCCCCCACCCCCCCCCCCCCCCCGGGAGCTCTTCCAACTCCTTCATGTTTCCCACCGCATTATTCAGGACGATGTTGCTCAGATTATATTCTCGATGTTTCAGTTGTACGATAGTGACGTTATCCAACGTTAAGTTCAATTTTGGATGAACATGAGTATCATATGTTACCTTCTGTGACTTCCGCCCTCTTATGATGAAGTCAGAAGCGACAATCTCGCAAAAGTCTTTGACTTTCAAGATGCCTGAGTCTTCCAGAGTATCTCGTACCTGTTCGTCACCACAGGTAACCTCCACTCCCTCAGGTTCTGGGGCTATATAGAACCATGCTTTATTTTCCCTCATCTTAATAAAGATTCGTTCCAGAAGCTGTAGATGTTTCACCACGCATGTAGTGGGCATCTTCTTACAAGTCCAACCAACCATCCAGTCCAGTCGAACCAGTCCATTGCAAAACATACATACATCAAGCATGCTTTGGATGCGTTTGTTTTCGAATTTCTGGTAAGTTTGAATACTTTCTTTCCATATCTGTTACCCTGTTCCTCTTTAGCGTCTTCTTCTATTTCTTCTAATTTCTGTCTATTTTTTATCCGTTTCGGTGCCACAGATTTCCTCATCATCCCGGATTCATCAATGTGGAATATACGGCCCAGCTTAAACACTGGAGAAATGCCCGTAGAAAGGACCTGCATGCTCTTTGCGACCTCCCCATTCGCTTTGACATCGAAGCCAAAATACAAGATGTCTTCAATCTTCGCGGCCTCTTTGGAAAAACTCCAACACCTCAGCCATACCACGTGCCCCAATTTCTGCAGGACCTTGAAACGAGATGTGGCCTTTGCCACAGCTACCGCTGGGATAATCCAGCGTGCTTTTTGCTGGGATGGAGTTGGTACATTCGTCATTGCGACAATTTCTTCGTAATTATACCTTACCTTTATTACTGTACTTAAATGAATGTTTTGTAATGTTAATCGCATTTTTTCCATGAAAAATTCCTTATCCTTCAGATAAGAAAATTTTAGGTTTTGGATAAGTAAATCCGTCCGAAGCTGCGGTCCATATAGTCATGCTGCGTTTTCTGCTTGTTCCCAGATTTGATGGTATAATTAACATCACCATTCCTCTCGATAATTGCATAAGGGACTATCGACGGTTGTGTCAAATTCGTCGATCTTCCACGGCGTAGAACATCGTTTTTCAGCAGCACTTTATCTCCGATTTTGAAATCCATAGACTACGATTGTCTGTCGTATTGGACTTTACTTTTAATCTTTCTTTTGTTGAGGGCTTCCTTTGCCTCCTGGTGCGCCGCACCTAACCTCTCACGAAGCTCCAGAGCGAAATCAGATTGGCAATATGTCAAACGAGGCGGGTGCGTGACTGCCGACGGTAACTCAGCTCGCTTTCGATAAATTAGCTCAAATACCATTATTTTCGTAGCCGTCTGAGGAGTGGTGTTATACGCAAACATTGCGTATGGTAACCACGTATCCCAATGCGATTGATCCTCTTGAATGAAGCTGCTTAGATATTCTGCGAGGGTGCCATGTGACCTCTCGACGAGAATGTTTGTTTATGGATGATAACCCGTCGTCTGACTCTTTTTAATTCTTACATGTTTGCAGACATTTCGAATTATCTCCCTTCCAAAATTTGGTCCTTCGCCTGTGAGACGATCTTTTCGGCAAATGCCCGCTCGACCGTGTTGGCTTCCTGGTCCGGGATAGGTATACCTTTACTGAATTTTGTGAGCGCATCTTGAAATGTTAAGACATACTTGTTTCTAGCATTCGATATGGGCAATGGTTCAACGATGTCCATCGCACATTGCCCAAACGCAGTTTCAGGACTCTTTCCGATAAGCATGGGTACTCTCATGGCTTTCCCCAAGTTGGGATTCCTCACAGTTTCCCACGTATTTTGCCACATTGGATTTAATTCCCGTCCAGTAATATTTTTGTTTTAATTCACTGTATATCTGCTTTACACCGGGATGTCCTGCAATCGGCGTGTCGTGATATTCTCGTAATATCTTCGGAATTTCCTCGTCAGCAGGTGTGACAACCCGGTCGTCAAACTCAAAGTTCAACGCACTCGTCTCCCCTTTTGCCTGCGCTCGAGTTACAACATTAATTTGGCTCAATGCATCAGCGTTAGTATTTAATTTACCAGGTTTATATACCACCTCGTATTCATACTCTTCTAATTTAATTCGCCAATGTACAAGTTTTGACTCCAGGTCCCTTACGTAGAATATCTATCGCAAGGACCGGTGATCCATCACCACAATGAATTTACGACCATACAAATAGGGTCGAAAGTCGTCAGCCCCCCCAAACAATAGCCAAAGGTTCTTTTTCTATGGTACTGTAGTTCTGCTCAGCCTTATTTACGGTTCTACTAGCAAAAGCAATTGGTAAATCCTCGCTTATTTTTCCTTGCGACCATACAGCACCTATAGCTTTATTTGACGCATCCGTAGTGAGTAGGAGCGGCTTCTCGAAGTTTGGATATTGCAGCCATGGCGCCGTCCTGAAAGCCCGTTCCAAAGTGTCGAAGGCGCTTTGCTCCCTTTCCCTCCAGGTCCAAGTTACGTCCGTTTTCAGCAACTCCGACAAGGTTTCAGTGACTTTTGAAAAATCCTTGATGAATTTCCGATAATACCCTGCTAATCCTAGGAAAGACATTACTTCCCTTCTCATGCTGCGAAACTGGGAAATTTGTTACTGTCTCTATTTTACTAGGATCTGCCTTTATACCATCCTTTGTAATTATGTATCCCAAGTACACAACTTCCTTCCTTAAGAAGTTGCATTTATCAGAGTAAAGTCTCAGGTTTGCGGCCTTCAGGCAGTGCAAGATTTCCCTCAAGATTTTGTTATGTCCTTGTTGATCGGATCCAAAAATCACAACGTCATGCAAATAAATGATAGATCGAATTCCTTGAACTGCTGCCATGACTGAATTCATGAGCCTTTGGAATGTTGTAGGCCCGCCCTTAACTTCGAAAAACAATCTACAGATTTCATAGTGCCCATACGGTATAGAAAAGGCAGTGTACACTTATCCTCTTCTTTCACAGGGATTTAATGAAACCCTGAAGCAAATTCAGCGTTGAAAAATATTTATCATTTTCCAATCGATCCAGTATATCAGTGATGTTTGGTAATGCGAGTGAATCACCAACTGCGACTTCATTTAGGCGTCGAAAATCTACCACATCGCGGGATTTTACGTTCCCTGACGCATCCATTTTCGCTGGAACGACAATGAACGGCGCATTCCACTGGCTTCTGCTCGGACGCACGATACTATTCCGCAACATCTCCTTGACCTGACGATCGACTTCTCGCATCTGTGACTCCGGAAACCGATGAGGTCGGACATTAATTTGTGCTGTCCCCGGTTTCAATGGAATCGCATGCTCTAGGTGCTTAGTGACCCCCGGAGATTCTCCTGGTAGTTGCACGATTGAGTTATATTCTTTCAGGATTTCAAGAAGAGAATATTTTTCCTCCCCATTCAGATCATCGATTGTCAAATTCTCGTGCAATAATTTAATTTCTCCCTCAATAATATAATCATTCTCTCCGATGATAATTTCTCCATCTTGACCGTCGGTAAATTGATGAGCACCTCGCTATCGTTGGTATTTATTACCCAAACGAGCGCTCGACCGTCCACTATCTTCGTCAAACATTCCCCCATGAAAACACATTCCGTTAGTCGCTCCTTCCGGACAATACCAGTCTACCAGCTTTTTCTCAGTACCTGCAGTAAAACCTCACTCCTAGCTCTGATCCTCATAGGCGCTCTATCTCGAAATAAATCAAACCGATTTTCATTGATCACCAATGTTTTTCTGTGAGCTGTTTCAACCTTTAGGCTAGAGCAAGACAAGAAATTGTCACCTAGAATTTCTCTAATGCAAGGAAAAGTTTCAGGAACGAGCTAAAATGTATGCCTCCGCTTTTTTTTTCAATTCCCAGAAAATGCATAACTTCAGCCAGGGTAGCAACGTCATGATTCTATATCCCCCTCAAGAATCGACTCCCCGAGGTAATCACATCTCCTTCCGCCAGCTTGTCCACCCTTACGAGAGAAGTCTTTGCTCCGGAATCCGCTAAGAACAAGGTCGGCAACTCCAACTCTACCACAGTGAGCAAAATCGGCGGTTTTATATCCCCCGGCTGTGCTGGTTTTATCATCGTCCTGTTGTTCCCTTGAAGACTTTTCCCTTATGTCGAGTAGGTGTCACGATCATGATCTGATAAGTGCCGACAGGCAAAATCTTTTATCCGAATTACTATTCTCTTTGATCGAATGAGATTTCACGAAAACCGCAGGCATTTTCTGTGAATCAGATATTCTTGATTTTTTCTGCAATTTAGGGCAATTAGCAGCTTCATGACCCGCAAGTAGTATAGAAGCCACTCTGTAGCCCCCCATCAACAGTCACTTTGAGCCCACCACTCTACAGCATTAGACTAGCACGACTCCGATGCAGATGAGTGGTGGGGAGGGAGTGACTGTGAATGCTATGCGTCATAGCAGCTATCCTAGACGGGGGAAATAAAAACACAAAAATTATATCATTAATTCATTGTATATTTTCCCAAAAATAATGTCACATGAATTACACTTTTTTCTCACAAATTACTTACTTTTTTGATTCCATGACGTACAAATATAACCCCGACCACTAAATAACTTCCCCTCGGGGTCAGTATTACGTTTTTTCTTCATAAATGTATCGTAATATTCACGCACTAGGTGATCATTGAATTTGAATGGATCAGTGAAAAACATATAATACTTCTCACGAGCAGCAATCATAGACATGCAATGCAGAAACAGTACACAGTATTGTCCACATATACTCGACTCATGATGCTGGAGTCGGCGGATGCTGCACCTGAAGAGTTGACAGTTCTTTCGGAGTCTTGCTGCATGCTGTTGCACGACGGGGGGTAGTCCGAAGCTGTCGAAGTACCATCGTCTACCATCTCGATCAACATACATGGGAATCCAGTGTTCTCCTGGCTGGGTGTGGTCATGTGTGTTCGCTACTATTGCAATCGGTTTCGTCCACACCGACGGGATCTAGTCCGGTAGATACACACCGACTGTACGATTCGGTATATACTGTGGAGCTTGTAGAATCTGTACTGCCGTCATCAGAGGTAAATATCGCTTTGTCGGACCTCTTGAATCCTTCCTCGTGCGAAGTCAGCTACGCTTTGATTTGAAGAACTCGACGCATAGCACATATAAAGGTTCTGTGGTTCAGTGTACTGTGTATGAGGCATGACGGAACAGCTACTGGTGTACCAGCGAATAATGGCGATCAGATGTGACCCTTCATGTTTCTAATTTCTCGGGTGAAAAGACTCTCGGTGAATTTCGTCTTGTCAGCGCCATCGGTACACACGTATTTCATTCCTTTGGTAATACGTCATAATACTGCATAGACATATTTCGATGACGTTTCTCCTTCATACCAATCTATACCGTGGTGCGTGATTGTCAGTTGATTGTTCATTCTCTGTGTCTCTGGCAATAATTTAAACCTTCATTGCCTTCTGCGGTGTCGTCCGCCTTACCATCTGTATCATCCGCCCACTACTCAGGTGTGAGTTCTTCGCATCGCTGCCATAATTTAGGAGCATTTCGATATAGACCCGATATGCATATGCATTATTAGCAGGCGTCACAGCTTTCTGGTTGAAGGAGATATCCACTTGATCGAGTAACGAGTGTAACAAATGGTTGACGGAACCGATAGGAGCGGACGGTGTAGGGTTCTTCTCGGTCACTAGAGTGGGTATTGTAACACGTAAGAAAAATCGTGACTGCGACAAGTCAATGTACTCATCAGCCTGCCCCGGTATGTCGAACTCGATGGGTTAGTTATCCACGAGTGATGCTATTGGTTTGTAGTGCACATCGTATGAGGATTCGATAGATGTCGTTCTCGTTAGTAAAGAAAATAAATCCAACCCACGTTTCACTCCCCCACATGAATCAGTATGCAAAAATGCCATGTTTTACGTAAAAATATCAAACACTGTGTGTAATTTGGGCGATTTCTTGTTACTCACTCCAATTTTTTTTCTAGGTTTCTTCGTATTCTTCGTCTTTCCTTTTTTCGTCACTCGCCATTTCTTCCTCCTGCGACTTCCAGATGCTAACTTGCGACGTTTACCCTATCGCGGAGCCCGATCGAACGTAGAATGAGAGTATGATAGCATATTACCACCGTTATATCCAGAACCAGTCATCAACGTATCAAGTTTTTCCTCAGCCCTGCTCTTTAATGATGATGCCTGATTTCCGCGCACAGCTCCTGAGGGAGGCTTTCAGATGTATTTCGCGCTCGGAAACATCACCTACGACATACACACCTAAACGCAGAGCCTCTCTCCCGACAGCTGACACTCCTTGCTCGAGTAGGGGTAGTATTCTTCTGAATAAGCCACCTAGGAAACTACCAATACCATGGCCCTGTTAATTAGCACTTCCCATGTCCACGGGATTCATACCACTGTGTACACCTGCACTGTATCCTCCTCCTGATTGTGGTATCTCATCGAAATTGTAGGTATTCATAATCCGTGGTTATTGGGTGCTTTTGTGATAAAGTGTCACAGTTAACGTTCCGTCCTCAAATGGTATCGGTGCACCATACTCATCCCTTATATCTATCTGAATCGTTTGAAATTTCGTGTCTAATAGCGGTTTATAAAGAGGCGATGGGACGGACTTGCTTTTCAATCCACGGTATTTATAATTATCAATGTCCAATGGTAGAATACGCATTAGTGGGGTGTGCATATCGCCGATTATATAGGTCTCACATATATCCGAGTATACATACATACTTTGAGGGATGCCTCGTGATAATGAGGCTGGTGTCTGTCATCGGTACGTGTGTGTTTGAGCACATAATATTATGTAGCTATCTTCAGCAGCAAACCCGATCAGGTTCTTCACTACAGGTGCTAAGTGCAGAATATAAAAACCATTTCCACAGGAAGTATCGCAGATTCCTTGTACAGAGATGTAGCCGCCACAATTCATAATGAATTTCACATGATCTCTCATAAATGGCATGTCGTTCATTGTATTCAACAAAACTGCAATACTATCGTGAACACGGTGTGGAAGATTCCCTTCCTGATCATTCGCGGCATACAAGTTACTATCACCATCAGCACCACCACCACCACTGCCACTATCTTCTTGTAATAGATCATTTTCGCTTTTCAATGGTCCGTAACTGTAGCCTTCCTCTAGGTAGACCCTGCCCGGTGACGCTAGCACAGCTCGTTCTTCTTCTTGGGCTAGACAACTTCTAGTCTCCAATGACACGTAATTGCAATTGGTATCTGTAGATATATCCAACAAAATCATTGGTTTATGTTTTTCCGAGAGAGCGACACTCCATTTACCGGGTAAATTGACGGTGTCCGGTAAATATGTCTTGAAACTAGTGATTTCATTATCGGCGTAATACTGGATACTACTGTTGCTAGGCAGTACAATAGAAAAATTGTCTTCTACACGACTCATTTTGGTTTTTCCCTTCACGGCACTGTATTCTGCATAACTCTTCTAGGTAAAATATTCAATCGATATCTACACCTTTAAGGTCTTGTACGATGTACACTACTGGATTACGATAATGAGAGACGCGTTTGATTCCAAGAATTCCTGGCTCCATCCCGAGACGTATCGTTTCTTGAATGCTGCTATTTAGGCTGACGAATCTCACTAGACTTGCAATTAGTATTGTGTCTTGTAAGGAGGTTTTCCGCAGCTATCAGACAATTTTCTGCATCAACTTAACACGGGGGGAAAGGCGTCCCTGAAAGTTTTGTATGATTGTAGGCATTCACAATTTTTTGAAGAACTTCCACGTAGCGTTGCCTGCGGGAAGAGGAGAAGTATCGCCACAATCTTTCCTTGAGGGTTCTATTGCATCATTCAACTATGGCTGCTTTTATATCAGGATTTCGGGTTATACGGTATTGAATCCCATATTTATTCAGAAGCTGTTGAAATTTCGAATTCACGAATTCTTTGCCGCCATCCATTTGAAGAATTCTCGGGATACGCGGTGTCCCAATGTTCATAAGTATCCACCTAAATGCACGAGTTACTATCTGTGCACTGTTATTTGGTAGAGGCTGTACCCATGCATATTTACTGAGAACATCGATAAGTACTAACATGTAGGTTAATCCATCGTTGTATACGGTGTAACGTGTTATTTGGTTATTCGACCGTTCGACGGTGAATGTGAGCCATCTGGACGAGAAGTAATCTATCGGGGCGAGAGTCAAAGGTTTTATTTTTTAGAGGTTGACGTTATTTTGTTTTTAACTTTCCGATAGGAAGTTATTGGTTTCACCCCGAAAATCGAAATTCGTAATTTCATGAAATCTCGACGTTTCATGACCTCTGGAATACTCCC
>JAPYZM010005119.1:0-12250 GCA_030522845.1 Psyttalia concolor
AGGCTCCCGGTATCTCAGATCCGCGACGCAGCCCTCTGGCCCCCAAACTTCCCCTTAATCCAGAATCCAAAATAAGTTGAGCGCCAGGTCGAAATTACTGCTTCGACCAGCAGAATCCGAGACGAAACCGAGAAATATCCAAGAGTCAACAGAATGAAAAACAATCTTGCAGAAATCTCTTAGTCCGACTCCAAAATAATTTTTCTCTGAGATTACAGGATTGTTGAAAAGAAATAAATTAAACCACGAACCCCAATAGGGTATACATGGAAAGAAATAAATAAATAAAAAAATGTTTTAAACGAATTTGAAACATTAAGAAAAAATTGAAGGATTGATTCAAATGATTTATTCAAATAAAAATTGTGTCTCAAGTTTTTTAACAGTCCCGACGCCCCAGAAATACCGCCTCAACACTCGGGTCTGAGTACTTGCGGCTGCAGAAGTAGAAATACATGTGAGAATGTGTGAGCGTGTGTAGTGGCGCATAAGCGGGGATTCCCGTGGCGAAGACGACGACAGCGTGAATAGAGGAAAAGCCAGGGAGCAAACATGAAGTTGCGCCCCACCGGGGGAGGGGGCCGGGGGGAGGCTGGAGCAACGTCGCCCTGAATCGGCCCGCCAAATCGACGGGATCCTGACACCCATGGGGAGGCATGTGTACGTGTGTGTGTGTGTGTGTGCGTGTCAAACCCCCGCCGAGAGTCGCGCACAAAACACTCGCTCACCCTCCTCTAATACCCATTTACCGAAGCTCACCCCTCGACATTTTCTGTTTTGCTCGATCGGCTCTCCGGCGATCGCTCCAGGTTCATACGTTAAACTACACTCGACACCTATATACAAGAATTGCTCTCAAAATGCGATCGATATCGGTCTCCCGGTGGACGAGGACTAGACCCGCGATCGAACCATCGGCACTTCGACTTCACGAAGTGACTGCGAGATTGCGTTTTTAGATTTTAAAAAATCCTCCAAATATTCTCCATTTTTTTTTCTTCAATTTCGTTAAGAATTTTTCTAGAAAAAAAAAACACTGGAGATTTCTTTAAAAAAAAATATATTTTTCGAAAAAAATCACGTGTCAACTTCGCGTGACATTATTCCCAAATGAGCTCTGAAATTCCCGTTAGAATTCCGTCCCCTCGTGACACGATTTTCCTCGAAAGAAATGAATAAAGATGCATCTTGGACGTTGAAAAATTGCCGTCACGAAAAGCCCAAGTGTCCACAAATCATTAGCACGAGTAAGAATTAAGTATGATATCAGTGAGGGCGAGAAAGTGAAGGTGTACACGGTACGGCATATCGTGTACTCACGCAATTGCATAATCACGTACCAACTCGCCCCCCCCCCCCCTCCCGTTGAATCCACCGAGAACAGTATACGCAGCCCTCGCAGCGGGCGCCCGACTCAATTCAACGACAAGTCTCCGTGTGGCATTGTACCAGATCCCCTCCTGCATCAGAGAGTCGGAGTGCTTGGAGCTTCCGGGATAGAAACCTCCGGATTAGGTAGACAGGATAATCGAACGTTGGCAAGCAGAAGGAGAACGGGGCGGTAAGAGGAAGTTTGGAAACTTATCGCCCTGGGATGAGGCGTCGTACTATCAAAAGCGGTCGATACGTATCGCGATCTGCCACGCGGCCCGCCTATCGCCGAGGCCAATCTATCTCCGGTCCCCCTGAATCAGATCGGAATTCCCCTGAATTTTAGTCTTAAAAAAAATCCCCCTGGCTTGTCACTGGTCAATCCTCTGGAGTTGAAATATCCGGATGAAAAATATTTTCGCGGACAATTATTTCGCCAAACATCAGAGTAAAAAATATTTTTTTAAAAACTGAAAAACATAATGCTAGGTATTTCGTTTCTCACTCATTTCGCACAACGAAAATGCAAAAGCCGGCGAATACGTGGGTCTATTTTTGTCGGGCAGCAACGGTGGCGGGACAAAAAGCCTGCGGCTTCCACTCTCCCTTTTCTCTCCCTCCACCTCTTTACCTCACGGACCAAGCCCATACACTCAACGGGCGTGGGGCCGCAGGTTCACATGTACACAATCATATTCCTCTCTTTTTCCTCTTTTTCACCTTTCGCGAATCGTGCGCGCCTCTTTTTTCCTCTATTTTTTTTCCCCCCTGTACCGACGATGAACCGCCTCTGCTCCTTTTATCTCACTCTTCACCGCGTGATTCTCCGCCCGAGGTTGACTCCCGCGCGCATCGAGTATTGCGCACGTAAGTACAAGCAGGAGCAAATGACGGGCAAAAAATAGGGAGGGGGGAGAAAAAGCGAGGGAGAAGAGGTGAAAAAAAAAGAATGAAACCGAGCCAAGTACGGCGGAGTAAAACGAGATGAGGCAGAGGGACCGAGTGCGAGTGGAGTGAGGTTTCGGGGAGGATAGGGTCTATCGGGTGAGCTGTGGCGGAAGGCTCGGAAGGCGTGTGGACGAGGCAAAAAGAGGAGCGAGAGAGAGAGAGAAAGCTGTAGCACGAGCGTTTTAGGTGGGCTGGTGGAGCTTCCTCGCTACTAATTGCCGCCGGCCACTCCTGACTACGGGCCGGTGAGCATCGGCCACGCACCCGAGGGGCTCATAGCTACATGCGAGAGCCCACCACGTCCCACTCCTTTCGCCAAACCGTGACTACTCTATGTAATCCTCATTGTGTAGTTATAAACCCACCGCCTAAAACCCGTAGCTCCACTCGAAGAAAACACTGGCCTTGCGGGGATTTAAAACACAGCTCAGCGAACACCAGCGGCTCTACACGAGTGGCGCCGGCACACATTTTTGCATTGATTATTTTGGAAAAAAAATCACTCGCTGTTGGGAGGATTTTTCTTTCATTTATAAACTGTATATCATCGGCATAACAACGAATAAAAATTCGAGAGCATAAATCCCGTTGGTGGAACGTGAAATTTTTGGTTGGATGTGAAAATACTCAATCGAAAATGGTTTCTACAAGAATCATAGCCACTGGACTATATCGGAAATATTTAGCAGACATAATTTTGAGAATACTAGAAAAATGTGGACATTCTTTGGTGACCGATGAGAAGACTTTTGGGCTTGAAAAGTTCGTGATAATTCTCCGGTCTTCTGGTGCCATTTGTAGGACAATGTGAATGAGGTATACAATGGCAATGTACACATCCGAGTTGGGTCTGTATGCGTGTGTTGTCCAATGGAATTCGATGCTCCACCACACACTGGATATATTGCTCCCCACCTCCGAGTTAATTAGCTGCGGCGCGAGTTAGTGTTGACCGAGACGCGTGATGGAGAGGGGGGCAAATAGTTATCGATGCTTATCGAATAGCTGTGAATGGAGACACACCCACAGTTGATCTTCCCCGCTCTAAACTGTTCTCATATCAGCATACGACCTGACGACAGGCCCTACTAATTGATACCCCAGATCTTTGAATTAAATTGACCCCTATTTCCCGTATGAAAATTACTCAGCGAGAAATTATTTCCAGTCCACCTCCAATTGTTTATGTTTATGTTTATCAATTAAAAAAAGTCCAACCCATCCTGATCAGCCCCCAAACTCCGGAAAAAATAGTTCAAAATATTTCGCGCAAAATTTCGTAGAAATCAACAATTACTCGTTTCCCAACAATTAATCACAATTCACCACTTAAATATTCAACAGCCAATAAATCCGAAATATCCAGTCCTCCCCGATTTTCCCGACTTCCACCCGATCCCCCCCGAAACTCCATCGCCCCTAAAATCCAATAAAAAAATCCCCAAGAACCGGAAATATCATAAAAAATTTTAACAGTGTAACTCCTCCATCGATCTCCGCCCGCGTTGACTAGAAAACAATTCTCCATTCCCGATATTCGATCTGAGTAAACAAGAAAAAAAAACCGCCCTTCATGCTCTCCACATAAAAAAAAAAGCCCGCCGTTCTTGTGCATGTATTTCCTCTGATCGCACATTTTATATTCTCTCTTTCCTTTTCATCCCTCTCCTTCCGCTCCACACAGTCCCACCGCTGCAGGCTGTGTGCAGTACATATACAGTGCCACTCTTGCTGCGGTGCGTGACTCAGCCCCGGATTGAGAGAGAGAGAGAGAGAGAGGGAGAGCGACACAACGTGTGCGACCAAAGCGGAATACCACCCTCGTTGTGTCCCCTGTGTTGTGGAGTGCCTGCTCCCGCGTTCGTCTCTTCACCTCGTGCAATACGTGACGCCGCTGGCCCCAATAGGTTTCTCTCCCTTTGCCCCCCCTCTCCGCCGCCCTTTGCCATCCCAATCCGGGTAACACGTATACCGAGCGTGCGTGAGTGTGCACAGATACTCTAGCGTGGCAACGTGTAGTTTCATCATCGACAAAGCCCATGCGATAATCATCGAGCGCTAGCCCGTGACTGTCAGGGCGGGGGGTCGAAAGGGGTATGAGCTTGAGGGTTGCCAACCCATTAGCGTGTGTCACCCGCTGCTATTTCTTTTATCCTTTCTTTGGGGCATTTTAATTACATTTTCACTCTGTTTATTCTCTTTTTTTTCCTTTTCGTCTTGCGCTCGGAGACTGAGGACATTATTGACCCGGGCACAGGTCGCGATTTGATATTTTTGGTTTATTATATTATATATGGGGAGGAAAAGCGGAAATTGACGAACACATTTTCGGAAATTGGGCAGGGTTAAACGTCTGGTGTACTCTTCCGAGTGGAATTTGCGAATTTGAATCGGGAAATTTTTGGGATTTTTGGATAATGTGGAGAATAAAATTTTGTAGATTATGTTTTAAAGTCAAAGGCTTACTGCCGTTGAGGATGAGATTAAAGACTGTAAGGAGGGGCGGGCGGGGTTGGTCGGCCGTGGAAATTCTAGTCCGACGGTTAGTGGAAAGTCATCGAAGGAAATTGCTCTTCACTGAGGAACAACCGCTCAATTCACGAAAAATTTGTAGTCTCTGTGTGCACTGTTCCTGTTGCTTTTGCACTAGTCCCCCCCTCCCGATACAGTTGAAAAGCGTGCGCTGGTATTATATATCGGGGTTTTGGTAATTCCCAACTGGCCATTCTCTCTCGTTTCCAGTTCTCGGATTTTATCGGTCCCAGCGAAGGTCGTCGCGGTGATTAGTCGATTGGAAAAACAAACGAGAGATAGAGACAGAGAGAAAGCGGGAAAGAGATAGTCCTGTCGGTCGAAACCCGGTGTTCACCCATTCCCAATGTGCGGGATTATCCAATGACAAAATGTGGAAACTACTGCAGTCCATTCCCTCTTCCCTCGTATTCTATCAGCCCAAAACAAGCGTTGATGTACGCCCACAATTTTTCCCACCACCAGAAATATTAATCTCGCTAATTAAGAGTCCCCGAATTAAAAATTCTCCGATCGCGTGCGCAAACTAAACAAAAACCCCGTAGAAAAATAAATCAAAGTCCCAATAAAATTGTCTCCCATTTTTCTAATTAATCAACCAAACAATCAATTTTTCAGGATTTTGAATCCCTTCAGCGTCCTCGCTATCGGAGCCCTTCATTCGCCAAAAGAGCGACTCCCAAGTGAGAGGTAAAAAAAAAAATTCTCCCATTATAAATTCCCAAAAAAAAAAAATCTTTCCATTGATAATGTCCCAGGCGTCTGCTGCAGGCGATAATTTGCAGGAGTCCCGTGTCATCTTAAAAATACAATAAAACCGCACACGCTCCACCTAATACGCGTACATTAAATAGTCATCCCCGCTCGGATAGCCGAGCGACAGAGCCTCCATATGGTTAGCCTCGACCAGACTATTTCGTGTAAGTATGAAATACACGCTAACAACGTTGACTGCGTTCATTCCCTGCAGTATATGTAGGTAAATAAAATAAACCATGTACACTTGGTACGGGACCTTTAACGCGACAACCGGGGCGTTGTGTACTGCTGGCGAAGAGCGAGAGAGCGAGCGAGCGAGCGAGCGAAGGAGAGAGAGAGAGAGAGAGAGCGGGTGAGCCAGAGAGAAAATGTAAATGGGAGTGGGGTGGAGGGAGACGGCGCGCTACGCGGCAAAAGGAGTGAGAGAGTGGAGAACGATCAATGACAAGCACGCGACGTCTCTGTCGGTGGCATACTGTGTTACACGCTGTGGCGCTGAGCCCCGTCTCACCCTCTCCCGCTCTCTCACCTATTCATCGCTCCGTCCTCCTCGCGCCACCTCCCACGTATTTCGCTCTCTGGTGTGTTTCACGCGCGCGCGCACACCCGTTGAAGCTCTCCCTCTCAATCAAGATAGACGCGCGAGAGGCTTAACACCACCGGAGAGTCGAACACGAGCGGCAAAAGTACCGCGCAGATGGGTATTACAGTGCGCAAAAGAGACGGAGACAGAAGCCGGAGGGAAAAGAAAAAAAAGAAAAATAAAGTAGGGAGAGAGATGGAGTCATTGCTGGGGTGAGAGACGTGGATGGAATATGCGAGGTGAAGCGAAACGACTGGCAAATACTCCGCCGCTAGGGGGGGGGGGAGAGGATGCGCGGCACGATTGCCGGAGAGAGGGAGAGAGAGATGGAGAGGGAGAAAGAGAGGGACAATGAGGGAGATGAAAATAGCGGCACCAGCCTGTCCGTGCCGCTGCTTCGGAAAGTGACTAATGACTAGCCGACCGGACTCTTCTCTCCGGTCCCGCGAGGGGAGGGAGGGCTTTTCGGGTGGCGGCCAGAAGAGGAATACTTTATTATCAGATCATTCCCCCCTCCTCGCCAATTCCCGTCGAACCCTTTGCTTATTTTTTTGGGGGCGATTTTTTTAATTGAGGATTTTCGAGGAATATTTTTCTTGTCGCGAGCTGATTTACTGGCCCGCAGAAGTCAAGAAATTATAAATATTAGAAATTAATGCTGTGCGATCCTCTCGGCATTTGTAATTTATTTTTTCCCCCCCCCCCCCCCCTACTTTGTAATTGCAGGATGGATAATGAATTTGATTGTGTTGGCCAAACTCAGAGAGATCTCATTTCAAGCTCTCACTTTTTCGGTCTCCTTTTTTCCCTCGTTCTCCGCCGGCAAGAGGGCAAGAGGGCTCCCTCTTTTTTACTTTTTGCTATGGCACACGAACGCCATGGCTCCTACACGTATAATTAGACGTAATTAAGCAGCCACCTCGTTGGCCGAGGTGAGCACTACTAGCGCGCGAGATATCTCTCGCTCTGGCTTTTACTTCTGAAAACCGTCGAGTTCTCTTGCGGGAGCCACCAGAAAGTTAAACGGCAATGGCCCAGACACGGTTCTTCCATCCTCATACTCTTCATTCCGGTCTTCTCTCGTTTTTTTTTTTTTCATTTCAGGGCAAATATTTTCCCCCGCAAGACGACGGGGAGAACAATTGTCCCTCGTATTAAATATGTACGCAAAATGAGAGAGGGTTTAAGCAAAAAACTAATAAATTTTAATTTGTAGAGGTGAAAGAGTATTCAATAAACATTACCAGCGAAAGAATCTAAGAACTAGGTTTCGGAACTCTTAAAAAAAATTCTTAAGCCTCCAAGAATTTTTATGCCCTAGGGCAGGATGGTTCTTAAAATTTCTGTTAGATTTTACCCCTTCCAGAATAATTACGCGACTTTTTCGTATTTTTTCGCTGTCTGAAAGAGCGAGACTCGTTGCCCAAAAGAATCCGAAAACGAGACGAAACCGGGACAAATGAACCAGAAGTCACAGTGAGAGGGGACAATAGGAGACAAGACTGGCTGAATTCCTAGGTCCATTACAACTGGGATAATCTCCAAAGTAAAGTCTCATTGGAGTACCATCCCCGATATCTCCCCCCCATGCCATGCATTAGACGCTAATCACTCACCTTATTATGCGGTAATTGGGTCGGTACGTAGAGAGGCGGATCTAACCCAGGACTGGTGACTGCATGACGACCAATTATCCTGTCCGCCGGTTTAGCATCATATCCTTCCGGCTGGCCAATGTGAAAACCCTTGCTCTTGACCCAAAACCTGAACTTGCTATTCTCAGCGCTGTTGACCTCCTCGCCCCTGAGTGTTCTCAGTATCCGCGCATACTTCTTAATTGTAATAGTCTTAGTCTTAGCAAGATCTCCATAAGTCTTGATGACCCAGGGCTGATAAGTATTGAACATACTGTCATTCTGGAATTTGCCAGGCGACGATACCTTAGCATCACCACTAGTCTGGGATGTTTTACTGCTGTAGGGCAGCGATGTTGGCACAAGTCCGGAGAATGGAAGTGCGACAGATGTCTTGTTGTCTGTCGTTGGATTCTTACAGTTACCATAACCAGCACCACTGATACTGGTATTAGCAGCATTACCACCAAGTGAGCCAGTTGTCATATTGGAAATATCTAGATACGAAACTGACGAGTTTTTGTTGAGATTCGTAGCTGTACCAACGAACGTTGCCATGGAGGTTGCCATATAGGGAATTGGTGTTGGCATTGCGAGACTCGAAGTGCATAAACTCGTCTGCGTAGCTGGGACGAGACCGGATATTGTTCCATATGTAACCGATGGATCTGCCATGCTCGTCACAGACCATGGTGTTGATGTTAGAACTGAATTGAAGCCATTAATTTCCTGCTCCGAACACTGAACTGTCCCATTGGCTGACGTGGTGGTGGTGGTGCACTCATGGGACTTTTTACCCGGCACTTGGACGAGCCACGACCCCTGGACACTTGCGTCGTCTCTGTCCCCACACTCGAGCTGCTTCTGATACCGTTCGACACATTACGCGATTTTTTAGCTGGCGATGGTGCTGCTGGCGCTGGCGCCGACGCTGTCTCTTCGCGATTATTCAACGAATTCAAATTACCGTGCGACGGATTGTTATTGTTTTCCGAACGCGATCGTTTGGAGGACACGGGCGGCAGCAGAGCCGGCGAATTCACGGGAACGCGACGGCGGAGGCCCATGACGGTCGTCATTGTTACGTTTTGGTTTGCCTTCTGAGATGATGATGATAGTTTATACAACACTTGGAGAAGGTGCTCGGGCTTGTCTAGCTTGATCCATCTGGCATTCACCTGGAGGACTCAGGCCTCGCGGTATCTCCACTGATGACTGTACCACTGCAACATAAAGAAACAGAATTGTCATTGAAACAACGACTGAAGCCATGATATCATTCAGTGGATTCACTCGCTATCGCTGACCTCCGTTGACTGTTTTATTGGTTTGGCCAGACATTTATCGCTAGATCTTTACACGAAAAATTTTCACTGCCCGATTATACAAACCGGAAACGCTTAACAAGGGAGAGAACAGGGAGATAGAAGGGTGACCGTGGCTAATGGACTGCCCCCATCCAACTGCGCGTTAGAAGTGTGCGGAGGGTTCTCATGGTTTTATAGAAAACAAGGTAGGGGAGTAAGCCTGGGTCCCGCTTGAATCCGCATACGCCTACAGCCTTGCGGGATATATACCCCTAAAGTGGCGGGAGGGGAGTGGGGGCGCTCATTATAAACCTGTGAGGGATGTAATGTGAAGAATTAAACCGCGCAAATTGGCTTTGACGCGATTGAATTGGGAAGAGAGGGCGGATTGGCATGTGCGGACCGAAAATCTTGTTTACTCCGGTTTATGTGGGTGGGAAAGTTCGCGAGCCAAGTAATTACGTCGTGACACTCTCCGTTTCCTCTCACACCTCCCTCCCACTCTTCAAGCTTGTACTACTGTTTTAACGGGTTCCAAAGCGAAACGACAGGAAATTTCTTGGTCATTATGCGGGAATGACACTGGGTCCACGAGCCTCGAGTGCTGAAGAAAAAAAAAGGACAGACTTGGAGTCAAAGTTTAACGAGCGCCCTGCGGCGGTTAAAAATTTTGCTTCGTTAAGAAGCCTGAGCTACTCGCTCTGCTGGGTGTCGAGGTGAGAAGGAGAACACCTCTTATACCGTGGAAAAAGTGTCCCTCTGGGTTTATTCGCTAAATTGGGAAACCGGTTCGTTGACATCGTCACTAGGAAATTCAGAGGATGTGGAGCCTGCGCCACTGCCGGGCGGTTTTTTTTTTTTGTGATAAGAGGGAAATTATTTCGCTTATCAATTGTTGAGAAGTTGTCCATATCATTTTCAAGTTTGCTTCATTAAGTTTATTTTTGACTTGATAATTTTCAAATCGCGTTATTGCCTGGTGCCGACTGATTTCGGATGATTTCGGCAATTCGAAATTAGTAATTTTGGAAAACATCGGGGCATTGAGGTCACGATGGATAGAGGTGATGAATTATAGAGAGGGGCGAACCGGTCGGCTTGAATTATGAAGAACGGGACTCGTAACGATAACTGACAAGTGATAACCAATTCATTTGATTCGTCCGCCGGCCTCGAACCGGCCAACTCACCATCAGAGCCCATTTTGCCCCCGCTAATAATTCCTAGACAGTAATCAATTTCTGAGCTGTAGATTAGAAGACGAAGGCTGTGTAGATGATTTCACAAATAAATTATCGGAACTTTGGGATGAACCTCTTGGGAATCAAGACGACTGACGGGCGCCCGTCGGGGGACTAGCGTAGTTGGGGGGGGGGGGGGGGGGGGGGGGGGGAAGAGGGATGGAGGGGGGGGAGGGAGAAAGGGGGGGCTGCCGGGTCAGCTTGATCGGGTCATTTTATTTTGACAGTGAAGTCAGCAGTAACGACGAACTTGTCAAATATTTGATGTAATTGAGTATTCTTTCTTATGAAATAAATTTTATCGCGTCTATAAAATACAACTGCTGTCAGGGATCCTACATAACATCCACTCAAATTCAGAATGACAGGGAGTGCGACATTTCATTATCACTGTTGACAGGCGTGTCAATTTAAAAATCGCGAATTACGCGCACAACACCAGAGATTTTGCCCTTCGCATTCGCTGATTTCCGCTGATGTAATTAATTTCAAACGATTTCGGAGGACCGAAATCGGCCCTCGAAGCCTGTAAAAAATATTCACCCCCAATGAATAAAAAACGAACGAATAGGGTTCGCGTTATTCAGCAAATACGAAAAAAAAATAGTTGAGCATTGGAAAATAAATGAGTGTCAACTTTTGTCAGGCTCGCGGTGTCGCGGGGGTCTCCATCAATTTTTCAACGAACGAGGTTCGGGGGAATTGACTGATTTGACATGGAACACTTGGCACAGATAATATGCATGAAACTCCAGCCCAAGTTTATATTATATACAGACGACGTGAGCTCCCTAGTGTAGTGTGACGCTACGTGCTTCCTGCTTCAATACCATTTGGTCCAATGACAAAGGGCCCTATCTCCGTTACCAAACGCTCTCCTCACCTCTCCCCCCCACCTTTGGCTCACTCTACGTGGGACAGTCGTGATCGCAATGTGCAATCAAGCTCGCGCCAACCGCCACTGTATTACCACGTACCATTGCCCACCCAAGCTTCAACCATTGCCCCCCGCCCCCACCCATCGGCCGCCGCTATCCTCGAGTGGAACGTGTCCTCACCTCTTTGGGTTCTCGGTATCGTTGCAAATATACCAGTCGGATTTTTTCTCCGCTTCATTTTCTTCTCTCTCTCTCTCTCTCTCTCTCTCTCTCTCTCTCTCTATTGTTATTGCATGATTAGTAGTAACTATTACTCACTGTTTTGGCTTTGGTTTCTATTTACTTATGTATATTGCTTTATGTGGTTTACCACGTTGCTTTCAAATCAAATCAAAATCAAATCTCTCTTTCAATAACTCGGACAGCTTTCTTCGACTTCGCGAAAATTGCCGTAAAAAAATTATTTATTACTCCCAAATATTTTTTTTATCACATGTATCAATGAATGAAATCATTCGGATTGTGAAGACCTGATTTTTTTCCGTGGTCGGGAATTTTTCATTCGTTAATTATCCCTACTGATTAATTGAAACACTTGATTTTCCAACGCTCGATAAAATGTACTTCGCTGAGAAGAAATTTTAATCAATTCGCCAAATCTTCAGATATTTAAGAGAATTTAATTATTTATTAACTTGCCGATAGGACGTTATTGGTTTCACCCCAAAAATGAAAATCGCTAATTTTGCGAAATGTCGACGTTTCATGACCAGGAGAAACCCCCTGATGTTTTTAATCGAGTTGTATGTGTGTGTGTGTGTGGTTGTGTGATCACTTTTTTTGTTCACATCCCCGGATGAACGGATAGTGCGATCGGAAAAATTTTGGTGGCGATCGCTAGATCTCATCAAGGACAAGATCGGATTAGTTTGGGAGCGAAATCCCCCCACCCCATTTTGAGTTTTTTAAAAGATAAGGATTACAAGAAATTTTGATT
>JAPYZM010005121.1:0-14089 GCA_030522845.1 Psyttalia concolor
AGATGAAAAATGATGTTCGTAACTCGTGAAAAAATTGTTTTTTAACTCGTGATATAAACTTCCCACTCGCCAAAGACCCCTTTTTTTCACTTGTTACGAAATATACTATTTTAACCCTCAGGAGAATTTTATCTTGTTAGCCAAGTTTTCGTTAATTATCTCGTGTTATGAAACGAATTAAATAAAAAAACTTTTTAAAAATGGGGTGGAGGAGTTTTTGTAATCCAAAATCCAATTTTATTAATTTTTTAGAGGAAAAGATCGTCGAATATTCCAATAAAATTAATTAAAAATTGATAGTCATCAATAGAAGTTCAATAGAAATCCAAAGTTCTACTAAGACCGCTACGGTTCTCTCTAAAACTTCTTCGTGTGGTTGTTAACAGTCATTCATACGTTAAACAACAAAAGAAAGAGTGAAATTAAAGGAAAAATAATAGTAAATCTCATCGTAGTTAGTTTGTCATGGATAAAAATATAAAAAAAAAATGTCAACTTTAATCGAAAGTTGAATTGTTACGATAACGAGGTGCACTGATCCAATTACGGATCGTGAGCTGTAAACAAAAAATAAAACAGTGAAATAGTGAATAAAAAAAAATAAAATAAACGATAATTTCTTTGTCATCAGTCAGAAGAAATTGATTAACAGCGGTCTGATTGTTAGTAGAAGTCGTGCAAGTTGGGAATTGTGTTGTGAAGATAGTTTACGATAAGCTAGTAGTCATAGTCACGAATTCTTAGGGAAGCAATCATTCTCTCGAATGGCGATAGTTTCGAGATTATTGGTATCACTTGTGGATAATCCAGGTCGATTTTACCTTGTTGCTCCTCGGAAGACAGTGATCTCAGGGTGAAGTTTATTATTTTTGGAGCCCCTTCTTCTATTGTTACGTTTATCGGTTCGCTTTGTTTGTACCTGCAATAGTCCAAAAACAATATTGTTAGTAACTCAAACAATGTTGTTTACCGGAAAAACTTGAGTAGACTAGAATCCAACCAAAATTCAACAAAAAATTGGGGACAGAATTTTTTTAGGGACAATACTAGACATTTATTATAATTTTTTTCATAATTGTCTGCATGCGATAATTAGGTTTCGGGGGGAGGCTTTGTCCGCGTGAGAAATTTCTAATTATCATTACCCCCATGCACTGGCGTATACAATGTAGCTTCCAGGGAGAAGTAGTCGCCAGTATTCTCCCCGCTTTGTTGTTGTTACGTTACGATTTATTCCATACACTCCAACCTGGGCGCCTTCTATTGGTCGTCCCTCAGTATCCAAGACCAGTCCTGTTGAAGCAGATGAGGTGGGTTACGAAGATGAAGAACTAGAGTACTTGGGGATTTGATAGGTTCTGGGCAATGCCACAATCAAAGGGTGAAATCTATTTTGAGGTACCTTTGAATCCAATGTTCGCCTGCTCCAGATACTTAATGAGCGACTCTTTATTCAATCTCCAATGCTCAGGCATCATGTTGGCCGATGGATATTTGCAGCAACTGACCTCAAATGTTATGTCGAGGGCATTTGATCGGGCGTAATTGTAGTCTTGCATACCACCCACAACTTCGTACCTGGAAATTGAGGGAATAATTTTTTTCCTGGCATCTCAGAGCAGCAGAAGCGAATTAAATTGTTGAACTCGTTAAAAAATTGATTAGGGTGGGGTTAATGAGCTTACCAGTAAGCGCCGTTCGTTATACCCCCAGGAAAACGATCAGAAGAGCACGATTCGCCGGTGTGCATGACTGGATGACGATCGGCATAAATGTGAGCCAGATGTTTGAAGAGATTGTCGTCTGGGGATTTACTTTCAACGCAGCATGACTGGAAAATGCTGAAAAAAATGACGGAAAATATGAATCAACAGCTCCAAATAATCGGCAAAGTTAATTGGGGAACTGTCGAACGAGATCAATTAATTGTCTTTCAAGATTATAGTGGGAAAATATTTGAGTGAGCCCGTGTTGGTCAAGGTACAGAGGAGAAAATTAATTAATTACCCAGAATCGTAAGGATAGCTAGCGACAACAGCACCTCCATGGAAATTCCCAGAGAGTACGAAGGGCATAGTGTTGATCCATGTCATCATGGCAATGGTCTCATTCTGCCTGCCACTGATGATATTCCCACCCCGGATGTACTGATTGGCAGATTTATCAAACTGATCCGGAAAGTCTCGATTCAGGTCCACGTGATTGGCATTCTCACGTCCTGAATAATCGCTGTTGGACTCGCAGTGTCCTTCCTGCAGGAAAACAATTGCATTGGATTGAGCGGCAGATCAGAGAAGGCATGAGAACTACAGGAAAATCAGGTCAGCCAAATCGACAAATGCCGTTTTAGAAAAATATTCAGAAATTAAACCGGACGGTTTCAACTTCACAAAAATTGTCGGGTTTCATTTTGCGTCTGTAAATGCGACCATTTCGGGAAAATAATCAGATACGATGTCGATAAATCTCGAGTTTACAAATGTTTACGACCGATGTGAGTTGTAATGCAATGGTAGAGAACGGAAATGGTACAGTTGGAAAATAAGATAAATCAATTTTAGCAATTATTTTGAAGCTTCTAGATATCAAGTCGAGAGGATGCGGTGAAAGTTTCCTCGGGATCGGCTTTACCGAGAAAAATGAAAGCTGCAGTAGCTGATTCTAGAAGGATTTTACTTTTTTAAAATATATTACAATTTTGATGAGGAATTCATGTCATCAAAGAGAATTGCCAGAGTTTCCCGGAGTATCTCACAATCGGAAAGCGATAACGACGCTGCCTATCGTTTTGGGGAAAAATAACGAGCTATAAAAACAATCCGCAAGAGTTTCCTTGTCTTTCCAACATTCAAAGACAGATAAATAACTCCGATAATCTCCAAATAAAAAAAAAACCCGCGGCGGAGAATAAAACAGAGAATGACCAAAATAAAATGACTAAATTATAATCAGTAGGGGCGGACTTTGCGGTGATATCTTGGAATTTAAGGGAGATATTTCTTTTTAATTTTATTTACGAGAAGAAAAATCTAATCAATTGAAAAAATGTTCTCCCCAAAACTGATCGTGAAGAGAGAGAGAGAGAGATCATTAAATTATTTCTGGATAATTTGAGGGAAATGGAAGGAAACTCAGGAAGAGAGTGAAATGTAGGAGTGACTCATGAAATGAGAGATCAGTATCAAAAAGAGATGAATTTCGTCCTCCCATTCTCCCCAAACGTCTCAAAAATTAAAGGCCACGCTAAAATATTCCGAATGTTCGTCTCCCGACTAAAATAAAAGCAAAAAGTTTCCCCAAAAAATTCTGGCATGTGTTGAATCCTCGGAAAATGCTCAAGAGCTTCACCTCAAAATGAAACGCCCATTAAAACAGAATAACTAGAATGACACCAAGACCCAATCTCAATTGACAGTTGTCGATAAGAAAAACATTAACACCCCCATACCTGTGACTTTTCGAAACCATCTGGGTTCAACGAGGGCATCAGAAAGATGTCAGTGGTATTAACAAGTCTCCCAATACGTGCGTCATTATGATAATTAGCCAGTAGATACTGTGCCAAGTAGATCATGAGTTGTCTCCCAACAGATTCATCTCCATGCATATTGGCAACATACTTGACCATGGGTCTGCCCAGAGCACGTTCCCCGACATTTTGGGTTATCTCGAGAACCAGAAGATCCCGTCCCTCCACAGACTTCCCAATGGAATGAACTCTCGCGAGATTCGGATAATTTGCCTCTAACTTATTAAAAAGTCTCCCCAATTCTTCATAATGTGTATAATGCGGAGTAATAAAGTCCTCGTTGATGCCCACTTCTTCTGACGGCAGATTTCGTCCACTGGTAAGCCCAAGAATTCCCCACACAACGAGAATATTCCTCAGTCCGCCCATTCTCGTTGGTGATCACAAGCCAAATGAATGAATTTAACTTCGATAAAGCGCCGAAATAAATGATTTATCGATTAAACGCTAACGGTACATTCCACGAAATAATACCACCGGAGTTTCTCACACGAATGTCAGCTGTCCACAGGCAGCAGAATGGAGCATCACAGATAGGAAGAACAAGGGAGAACACACGCAGCACTGATGACGTCCACGAGTATTTCAACATGGAGGGGGCAAGCCCAACCAAACCTCATTTTATTCGCTGCCCTTGTTTGTTTCCTCACACTCTCTCACTCGTTTCCTCTGAAACGAAGCATCACCCACGCGATAACACTCACCCCCGTGGCCTTTTTCTACTTCAAGCCCCCTGATTGTCTTCTCTGCCCCTTCTTTTTTTTTTCACGCAAAAACGCCCACTCACGACCTCGGGAATGACGTTATATTGATTTGAGCTTTCATTCATGACTGATAAGCATGGGGAGATTACAGGCTTCAGCTTGCGGTCGGCGACACCAGAAGATTAATTTCTTTTTCTTTTGGGTAAGTGGGAGGATAATAAATAGGTTGGAAATTGTAGACGTGGTGCTGAGGGATTGGACTATTTTGAGATTGTTTTCGAGGGAGCAAACAAGTCTCAAAAGGGTCTCTGATGATTGAGGATTTAAAAAATGCTTGGCAATCTGTAAGACAGGAGATTCTTTCACCTAAAACTGACCTTGAGTCTGCCCTTCATTTGACACTCGTGGAGTCCCAGTGAATTCATGAATTATTGATTTTTTGGTAAATTTACATAGACTTTTTTACGTCTGGTCTTGCTGAATCCTTGTCAGGGTCTTCCATGGAAAGAGTGACATATGTTCTTGTGTGAGCATTGAAAACATTTTTTTAATAGGCTCCAGGTAAAGTAGGTTAATATCTACATAGATTACAATGAAAGTGAGGTAAAATGAATACGTTGGAATATTTTGGCATGTCAACAATTGTGGGGAAAATTTCTTAGACGTGTTTTCAAAAAACTAGACATTTCCAACTTTTTAGATTTGCAGGTGAACCCACATTTTCCCATATCAATTGATACATTGGAATGGGAAATGTCGTTAAGATCAATTTGTTGAATAATGTTGACAATATTGCATCAACCTCGTCTTACCCCGAGTTCAATGAATTATTGATCCTCTGAATTATGAATATCCACAAAGTCGTCCAAGGTATTCACTTCATCCCACTCGTTAATAAAATTGTTGATTTTTTTTTGGGGATTCTTTTATGTTCCGGATAATCTCAAAGCTTTTCGTGCAAGATATCTCTGCAGAGCTGCCTCAAATACAGGTCCTACTGTGCGTTTCTCCCAGATGGAGGGTTTTTTCTCATCAATTTTTTTCTCCTTAGATTCACTTTTCTCGGTATTGTTCTCTTTTTCTGGCTTCTCTACTTTCGCTTCTGGGGTTTTAAATGCTCTTTCCTCTCTTCCATTCGTCAATCCGCCTGATTCCTTCGGTTCATCACTTCCTTCTTTGCCTGACAGTCGCGATTTTTTGGTGGGAGACTCGTTTTTATTCTCTTCTACTTCATTACGCGGATCATCACCGCTTCGCTCATTGTCCTCGCCTTCAGACCCCTCAGCTGCATCTTCTCCAGACTCTGATTCAGATTCTTCGACAACTCTTTTCCTATACTGCCTGTTATTTTTTCGCTTATAATTCATTTTAGATTTCTCGTCGGCCTTAATTTTATCAATCTCTTCATCATCACTACCTGACCCGTCTGATGACGAATCAACAGATAAATCCTCGTCTCGGTCGATATTCGGAGATTGTGGATTGGGGATTGTGGGCTCCTCGGGTTCCTTCGAGCTATTTCCCTCTTCAGGTGATTCGTTCAGTTTTGGATCAAAAGTCTGAGCGAATAAATGCCGATGGAAGCCAGACATATCAGGCTGCTTGGTCACATCAGCAATGGCCTCCAACCTGTCCATTCTCTCCTCCTCCTCCTCAATCTTCTTAAACTGCTCAAGTTTCTCTCTGTAAGCAGACGTTACAAAGCTCTCCTTGTCAGCGAACTTCTCCCCCTCAGCTTCTCTCTCCTTCTGCACCATCCTCTCCATTCTGTGCTCCTGCTCAATCTTCCTTCTCTCAGCTGCCTTCAGCAGATTGTGAATGTACTTCGGCTGCTTCTGTTCCTTCTTCACTGGTTTATTCAGCTCCTTCACCTTTTCTATCTGATCGTATACCTCGTCGTACTGGTAAATCGTTGGATCCTCGCTCAGTGCTTTCTCCATGTTCAGACGAGTCTGTTTCTTGATTTTGTGCTTTTCTCCCTCTGCCTTCAGGGCTTTCTTCACCCAGTCCGTTCCGTCATCTGCGTCGGAATCATTGTCGTCGCCGAATATGTTGCCGGCTTTTGGGGCTGACAGGGCAGCCTTCTTAGGCATTATTAATCCATATCTGGAATTGAAATGAGGAGATCAGTATTTCATCAAGAATTGGTTGGAAATTGTGTTCGTTGGACTCTCAAAACGTCCATTTTTTGCCATTTCAAATAATAACAGAAATTGAATAACTGCAAATTCCGCACGATTGATTTTGCAGAAGGTCATATTGAAAGCCAAAAATATTGTCTTGATAGCTATTGGAGATTATAACCAAATAAAGTGGGATTAAATCGTTTTCAGTGGAACTAAAAATGTTTTGCATCGACGCAACGACATAAATATAACCTCCAAATTCATTCACTCTGTCATAAAATGGAGTACTTACTGCTTTGTACTTTTACTCATGATTCTCCAGGTGATCCTCACTTTATAATAACAAAAACTGTAGTTGTTATTGTTATTTGAATAATAATTGTATTAATTTCACTCTAAATAATCGTTTGTTGACGTTTGTTTGACGTCTTTGCCTGGAGATATCAGGTCAGTACCACAGATTCCAATTTTACCATGAGAGAGCCCTCGAGACAGCTGTCGACGAAGTAAAACTCGTCATTGTCGACGTGTTTTTAAAGGTCTGATCACATCGTGGAGTTCAGAGTGGAACATCACGATCACGAGTGAACCGTTTTGCAACACCGGCTCTGTACATTCCTGCTGATCAGCTGTCTCCGATACAATTGTTCAATCGTTCCATGGTTGACAACAATTCAACAGTCAAACTGATCTAAATTGTATCCTTTGTTGCTGGGGATATTTTCATTCGAATGCAGATAGTTCTTTGAAAAAAAAGAATTACATAACCTGATTGAGTTTATAATTTTACGTGACGAGTGATTTATCGAATATTTATTAAGTAGTGCAAAGTGCAGGGAAAGAAATAGTTGGATTAACATTGCAGTTTACTAGTGTCTTGGAGTCCAATCCACATCAATTTTTCTTTATCTCGTGGATTATATTTTGTTGAATCCTTTTTATAAACAAAAATGTCGAGATTATTGGCAAATCTCTGCCCACAGCTGAGGAAGTTGGTGAGTTGAGGCCATAGTGAGCATGAATTACGGATTTTGATGATGATAATGATGAAAATATTGATTTATCATTTTAATTGACAGGCGAATCTCTCACTAGGGGAATCGAAGGCTCTTGTGTCCTTGCAGAATATTCGCAGCTTCTCGCTGAGCTCAAGATTATTGGCGGGCTGGCCACAGATACAAAAGCCCGCACCTGATTTTGCTGGCACTGCTGTTGTCAATGGAGACTTCAAGGACATCAAGCTGTCTGATTATCGAGGAAAATACGTTGTACTGTTTTTCTATCCATTAGACTTGTAAGTAATTCTCTGATCTTGGTAATAATTCTGCTCCCCTTGACTCCTGTCGTGTGATTCTCCTGATTCTTCCTCCCTAAAATTGAATATTAATGTTTAATATTGCATTTCAGTACATTCGTATGTCCAACTGAGCTGCTGGCCTTCAGTGAAAAAATGTCAGAATTCAAGGAATTAAATGCGGAGGTTATTGGCGTCTCCACAGACTCCCACTTCAGTCATTTGGCCTGGATCAACACACCAAGAAAACAAGGTGGACTTGGCGGTGATCTTGGATACCCACTTCTCAGTGATTTCAACAAACAAATAGCTGCTAGCTA
Source organism: Psyttalia concolor (assembly GCA_030522845.1). Lineage (NCBI taxonomy): Eukaryota > Metazoa > Arthropoda > Insecta > Hymenoptera > Braconidae > Psyttalia > Psyttalia concolor. Next base: position 7,974 of record JAPYZM010005121.1, read on the forward strand.
CGGAGTTCTGCTTGACGAGCCTGGAGTCGCCCTCCGGGGTCTCTTCATCATCGACAAGGAGGGCGTTCTACGTCAGCTCAGCGTCAACGACTTACCAGTGGGTAGGAGCGTTGATGAGACGCTGAGGCTCATCAAGGCCTTCCAGTTTGTTGAGAAACATGGAGAGGTGTGTCCTGCCAACTGGCAGCCAGATTCTAAGACGATAAAGCCTAATCCTAAGGGCAGCAAGGAGTACTTCGAGTCTGTTAACTAATTGTAGGATATAGTGGGGCTGAGTTGTGGTATTCAATAAAGAAATAACACTTTCAGTTGACGAAGATGATGTGATTTATTCGACGACCAGTTCAGTTTTGTCTTCTGGCGTGCGAGGTATTCTAGTTTTGTACATAAAATGAGTTAATACAATTATCCACTTATTTGCAGCAGAAGAATATCCTAATGATTGGAAATTTACCCAATCGAAGGACGAGATAGATTCTCTGATCCACTTAAACCCTGATTACAGAATTCAGCAGAGGCCCTTTCCTTTCAAAATTAGATACAATGATTTTTTTATAGAGGAATTTGAGGGACAGCAGATCATTCTTTGGCCTCAAAGTTTTATAGAATTTTCCTCTGTTTCCTTGCTGATTCTCGTAATTATTTAATCCTTGAATCCTTCCCCTCCATTAAGTGTAGATTAGTGGAGTGGTTGGAAGACAACAGCTGATTGCACGAATATTATGACAAAATACTGCACAGTACAGTCCAATTATTGGATAATTTTCGTTAATCCTCGAGTCAATGAAATATCCAAATTTCCCCGATTATCAAGCCCTCAAACCAGCAGATCAGAATCTCCCGCAAAGTTCATTGAACAACGCCCATTGTTTATAACTCTCTTGTTTCCAATTTTCTCCCAACGAAACACCAGAGCTGGTGAATTGGCACGCGTGCTGGAGCGTGTAGAATCGTCAATTTGCAGACGGTAACTGTGATCTGTATATTCTAGGAGTGCCAGGCACGTGCCCCGGGGAAAAAAAAAAGTCCCAACAATTTTTTCATTCTCTCCCTCGTAATGCGTTGTATCCGCGTACCCATTTTGCCTCGTACGGTCGAGGTTCAATCAGACGCAAAGGGCACCGGGGGCACGCGGATACTGAATGAACTGAAGGAGGGCCTGCACGGGTGAAGAGAGACAGATGATGGCGATGAGGAGAGAGCAATTTCGTGCTGGTTGATTTGATTCTTTGTAGCGATGGAGAGCAATAGCTGGGATCGGGGACCAACTGAAAAGACCGTTCTGGATTATCCTTACTGTTCCCTTTATCTCTCGCCTGTCTGAATTTGTGTCCAGCCCACTGTATTCAATTTTTTTTTCTTCTTCACAGAAGTCATACAAAAATGGCCTTTTATCGTCCGTGAAGAATGACGATAGTGTAATTATTATTGAGAGCTCAAATGAATGAGTTTTCAGGTTTTCATCATGTGAACAGTGAGGCTCCATTTGTCAAGTCGTGAAAGCTCATTATTTTCCAGTCAATTATTTATTATTTCATTTAACAGGGAATTTTTAGTCAATTGGTGGTGGGAGGGGAGAGTCAAATCGTCGACATCTCATTAGCATTTTTTTTTCTAAATAATTAGGAGGCATTTTATTCTACTGTAGGGTTCTAGGAGAGCTGTTCTCTGGAAAAGCGTTTCCCGGAAAATTGTGTCCCGGGAAATCCTTCCCCCCAAAATCCGCGCTTCTGATAATTAATTTTTTTGAGGAATGATTTACTGAGGTGGGATATTTGGACAATGATTTTCTGGAGGACAATTCTCCTGGAGATCGTTCGGGGAACAAATGTCCGCTTCGCGTCGAGTGACTGAAAAATACTTTTTTTCTCTTGTTATGAAATATACTATTTTCTGCCTACATGGACCGAAAGTGAGCATTCTAACTTCGCTTCCCTCGGTTAAAAACGCTCACTTTCGTCCATTGTGGCAGAAAAATTGTATTCAACCCTCGGAAGGAAAATCAGACAAGTATTCCTCACGTGCTTACAACCCTCCCCGGCGGCTCGGGGTGGTAATTTAGCACGTGAGGACGACCGGTCTAGTTTTCCTCCCCAGGTCAGAAATATACTGATCCCTCTCAGATCGCCACACGGAGAAAAAAATTCAAGAAAAATTACGGAACAAGTCACGCCATCTGGGAGCGAAGTTGAAATTTCACAGAAAGTACCCAATTGCCACGTAAATTCTACGTTCTGTTCCGTAAAAATTACTCATCCGCCCGACACGTTAAAATGTCTTGAAATGTCTCGTAGATTTTACTGTTGGAGTTTAATTTCCAAAAAAATCCGCAACTTTTTCGTATGTTTTCAGTGAGGCAACGGACTTATTCTCTTAATTCGTACAAAAATTCCTGAAAAGGATCTTGGCTGACGCCTTACGCGACTTGTTCTGTAATTTTTCTTGAATATTTTTCTCCATGCAGAGCCTATAGATCTCCAGCCGCCGATCCTCCCCGCGTCCTCCCCTCCCCAAATTCCAACAGATCTCACCAGGACCGCCTGTCATACTGTCCCCGACCCATAATCGGAAGGTCCCGGGTTTAAATCCCGGCCTGGACTATCCATTTTTTTCAGTAAAAAAAATTCCTTGTAAATTTTATCCTGACAATAATCCTACATCCTATCCTACCTATTCCAACTCCCATTCAACAATTTCCTCTGCCGTCACAAGAACGTGGAACGCTTATAAATTTCCCGTCTTTGATGTAAAAATAATTGCCGACAGGCGGGCGGCGGAGCTCAATATATACAAGAAATTTGAAATGAAGAAGTGGCTGGGAGCCGGATAGCTCAGTTGGGAGAGCACCCGATGCATAATCGGAAGGTACCCGAAGATCCCATTGAAAATGTTAATTATCCCCCGAGATAATTTAAACGTCGTATCATTCATCTAATCGCTTTCACGTGGGCATTCAATTGGAGGCGCTTGAAAAGTGAGTCCACGCTAAGGCTCAAGAGGGTGTATGAATAGAGTGCTACTTGAAATCGATGACGACTACACCTCGTTCGTACAGGCAAATGAAAGCAAAAGAGTAAAAGACCTCCCTCACCCTCCCGCCCCTCCCCCTAAACCCCGGGAGAAGTAGGAAAGTTACCTCTTTCGTGGTTCTGTGTACAACGTCGGAAAGAGAGATCGCGTTGAAAGAGGCTCACGTCTTCAAAGGTCTCGTGATAAATTTGTGCGAGTGAAGTAGAGTCTGTGGAAACGAGCAAAGAAGCGGATTTTAGTGGGTGGGAAGAGCGAGATGAGCGGAGCTCACGGATTGCGCAAGAGAGGCCACCCCGAGGGGAGGGGAGGGGGGGGGGGTCTAGAGGGGGAGAGTAAAACGAGGGAGCTTATTATTTCGCGGAGAAGGTAAGAGAAAGACTGATGTGAGAGAAGGCGACTGGGGGGGACCGCTGCCGGTAACGCCCCAAAGGAAGGGATAAAGTAACCGGAGATGAGCGATGGCAGTAAAGAGAGTGGGGTTTTTTTGAAACCGGGGGGAGGGAGGGGGGCATTGAATATAAGAAGGCAGGGGGGGTGAGAGGGAAAAACTGAAAAGCGACGCCAGAGATAAACGGCTCATCCTCTCTTATATCCTACCAAATCCAATCCTGTCCCCGAGTATGAAAGTCTCTCAGGACTAATAATATTCTCAAGCCTCTACCAACTCCTCGCCATCCCCTCCCCCTCCCCCTTTACGCTCTCGACCTTTATGGTTTTATGATATTTTTGAGCGAAGATTTTCTCGGTTAATAGACTTTGAATTAATATTTATTGTTGGAGGTATGCGCGTTTGAGGGGGTTGGGAGTTGGGGTTTATGCAGAGGTTTTTCGGGAGGGAAATTTTTTGGGAGGGAAGACGGGTTTGGAGGGGTTAGGGGCTGGAGGTGGGGGAGGTTTGAATGGGGGTCGGGGATAATTTGTTGGAGATATCAATCATTTGGTAAGAATTGAGTTTGGGGCATTTTTGGGGGTATTTAGACAATTGGAGAGGAGAGGAAGTTATTCGTGGAGACGTCAGTAATTTATTAATTGAAATGCTGGAGACTGATTAGAAACTGTGGAAATTAATGGTGGAATTCAGGTGAGGGTTGGAAGGTAAGGGTTGAGGGTTGGGGGTGGGGAATGTGTTGAGTGGGGTTCAGTATCTGCTGGAGGATAATTTTTTTTGTAAATAATTGAGTTTTCGTCATTTTTCGGGATATTGAGAAAATTGTAGACAAAGGGAATTGATTCGTGGAGAATAATTTTACTGCTCAATACTAATTGTACTTGTTAATAATTGATTAATTGTAATACTCGAGATTGATTAGAATCCGTGAAAATCCTCGAAATCGCTGAATTTCCGAATTTCGTGGCCATTAAATTACATTATTAGAAATCCCTAAAAATTGGTAATTGATCTCTGAGAATCGGAGCTCTATCTCTAGAAATAAAAACCTCTTCCTCTGTATATTTATTTGATCCGAATGAAAATATGAATAAACTGTAAATAACGAGTTAATTACGGGCTGCGTGAGTAAATCCATTCATTCCATTCAAATAAAGTTCATTTAGCCCAGATGAATATTTTCCCTGGGGAATCATCTCCAATTTCGAAAATTACGAATTTATCGTTTTTTAATGTTTTTATTTACCGAACAGAGGGAAAAACTTTTTCCACTCCCGGCGAAGTTGTTCCACTTTTTGCACTTAAAAAAAAAATCCCTCCACCAGATTAAAGAAACAAACCAATTAAGAGCAATAATACTGACATTTCGGCAGATGGACTGTCTCTATAAGTGACTGGTGGATGTGAGAAATTCTTGTCTCGTCTGAAGTCTCGAGGACGGAACAAAAAAACAAAAATCACTGGCGAAATTTCCCAAGTGACATCAAACAGGTATTCTTAGTTCTCCATGAAAGAGTATCAAACTTTTCTCATCTTCCGAATGAGAAATATATTCACGTTATAACCAGGTCCCGGCGAACGCTGTACGTCTCCGTCTCTCCCTACTGTCCCTTGCACTCCTCTCCATCGCGCTCTGCTCATTTTTTTTCCGCATCTTTTTGTTGAAGCATATATACTTTTCGCGGAAGCCGGTGGGAGCCGTCTCAAAATGTACTTTCTGTCCGCACCTTCCATTCGAGAAAAGTAGGGTTTTCGCGGTATATCACGCTGATGTGAAAGCCCGCAACTCCGTGACGCTACTCTTAGGTTGAAAGACACGAAGTGGAAGGAAGAAAAACAAAAAAAAAACTTTGGGGTGGAAAAAAATGGCAAGGGAAATGGTACAAGATGTAAGGAAAAAGTGGTGGGCAGAGAGGGAGACATTGGGTAGAAAATATTTGATCTTCAGGGGTGACTTGGCCGACATTGCTATCACCTTAACAACCCACTGGCGACCACTTCCACTTCTTCACTCGGGTTGAAATAATGGCGTCGGTATAATCAACGGGTTCTCTTTCGCCGTGTGACACATTTCTCTCTATTTTATTACCGCCAGAGCTGATGCTACAGAATTCGACCTAATGGCTTGGCTAGTATTTTGATTTTTAGGATTTTATTTATAATTTTGAGGCAAAAAGTGGCGAATTACTAGATTAGATGAGATTAGATTAGATTTGACTACATCTGGTGGCCGGAGCTGGTCTCGCTTGACGAAAAAAAGAGTTGGAGTAATGCAAGAAATTTTATATCGCCCCCCAGTCTACATTGACCGTCGGCCTCACTAGCAACTTCTGCTCATTTCTACTCGATAATTTACCGGGATAGAATACACATATTTTTGATTAAACTCCGAGAACCCAAATATTATGTTGAAAACTATATATTTGAATAAATCAAAGGTTTTACAGTCGAGTGAAAGTTTTAGGTGAAAAAAAAGTATTTTTTCGACACATTGAGATGAAAAATTAGGTTCGTAACTCGTGAAAAAAGGAGTTTTTGACTCGTGGGATTATATCACTCACCAAAAACCATTTTTTTTCACTTGTTACGAAATATACTATTTCATCACGCTGTGCCGGAAAAGTAACTTTTCAGTCACTCTCCAATTCGCGTCGAGTGACTGAAAATTGCTTTTCCGACGCATTGAGATGAAAAATAT
>JAPYZM010005123.1:0-14740 GCA_030522845.1 Psyttalia concolor
TCACACAGTAAAAAGTTTATTATTGTCCAATTTGAAATTGGAAAGCTTCAAGAGTACCTTGTTATTTTGAATTCTCAATTTTCAAAAATCCTGTCGTTTGTTATTTTTGAAATCAATTAAATTTTTTAATATGGTTCAACGAGAAAATCCAAATTTGAAAAAAGTAAAATCACAGATTACATATTTACAGAATAAGAGTCGTTATTTTACTAGGATAAATTTATAAATTATGACATCTAGAGATGAATAGCTCAGAAGATACAGACAATCAACAACGCGCTATGAAGAATATTTTCTGATAAGTGGGGGGGCGTTGGAAATTTGAGTTCATTTTCGTTTTCCATCAAACTTGAATTTCACATAAAACTGAGTCTTTTTCGACACATTGAGATGAAAAATATTGTTCGCAACTCGTGAAAAAAAGTGGCTTTTGACTCGTGGGATTATATCACTCACCTTCAGCTCGTGATATAAACTTCCCCCTAGCCAAAAACTATTTTTTTTCACTTGTTACGAAATATACTATTTCATCTCAATGTGTCGAAAAAGGACTTTTCCGACGCAGCGTGATGAAAATATATATGGTAATACCTTACTCTATTAAGAAATATCTTGCATCTGAGGGAAAATGCCTCACACCAATGGAAAAAAAAATCTCATGGCGGGTATAAAGGAAAACTACCTTAGATGTAAGGCAAGAAGGTGAATCATAAGGGGTTTAGGCGCAGTCAACAATTATCTAGATATACGGGAATACCTTATATCTACGGAAAAGGAATACCTTAAGTCTAAGGGAAAAAAATACCTTACATGTATGGAAAAAAAAAACCACGGAAGGTATAAGGCAGAAAAATACCTTAGATGTAAGGTAAAAACGTAAGGCATAAGGTACCTTGGACGCTGTACCTATAGACACGGCCATTTGCCTACACTCCGATTTAATTTCAATATTTTTTCGATATGTTCTGCTTTTTGAAATATGCCATATCAATAAAATTCACAATAGAATTGTTATTGATCAATAAATACTTTTGGAAAAATTAATTGATGGATTCGTGATAAACATTTCGACAAATATTAAATCTAGCCATAAACAAAAACGGAATTTACGATTGTGAAATTGAACCGAAAAGTTGAAGTGACGGTATCGTAATTTTTCAGACCATTTATTTAACGAATTTTTATTATATTAATTTATTATAACGAAGTTCTTTTCCCTCACCTAATCTCCAACGACGATTATCGTCTGTTATTAGATCGCGTTTGTTCATGAGATTCTCGCCAAATTCATGTAAATTGTCAGACTCCGGATATCTTCCAGCGATACCAGATATTACGATCTCTTCACCAGGTTCTACCGGTGCCTTCAGATACGGGTTATACAGCGGAGCGTTGTCTAGTGATGACATGCTTCTTCCTTGTAACACAACTAATAACGTAAAGTATCCACTGATGACAAAAAACAATCCACTCGATAAATCTTTCTAAAATAATGAATAATGAGTGCAAAGAAAAAAGGATTGTTAATAAATGTTAATGGTTACTTCGCACGAAAAGTTTATTAAAAATATTATCTTTAAAACTATCACGAATGCGATCTTGGCGGTTTTTGGCGATTCTCTAAATTGACAAACCAGTAATGAAATTCTGGGTACAACGAGCGCTCTTATAACATCGCTACGTCCCACTTTTTTAGTTTTTTAGGTGATTGTTTTTATTACCCCTCTGGGTCAAGATATGGATATTGTTAAATCCGGATACAATTGTTTCACTCGAGGTCAAACACTTGGTATTGACCTACGCTTGAAGCTATGACTATTTCAAAATCTTGAATAATTCGCAATTCAGTGACATGTAAATATATTAAGAACGCATTCAGCTTCCCGATTTATGACGAAATTGAGGTAATCATTATATACATCAATGAATGAAATCACAGTGTATTACATGATAATAATAATTTTGTTTTTTTCGAGGTTGACTGATTTAAATGTCAAATTACGTTACGTTTTATTTTCGTCACTTTTTGTAATAATTCCTCTAATTAAAATTTAGATTTTAGGCTATTATACGTGGTGGATCTCGTCCTGTATATATTTTAGTTCTAATTTTCGTTTCTTTTTTTAATTTTCGAAATTTCGACAAGACAGCTCAATATGCGTACAAAAAAATATTTTTGCGAAATATGAGATTTGAAAACAGAATTTCCCCTTTCAATGTAGGAATTCACGTTGATCTGCTCGCCTCCATGGAGCCCCGAGCGTCATTTTTCGGTGCCTCCCGTAGCTTGGCTCTAATCGTGGCCCTCCTCCTATCCGCTACCTGGAGGCGCGCTTCGAGTTCTTTTCAGTTTTTTGCAGATTTGTCGGGAATAAATCGATATATTGAGACGAGGCCCACTCCATTGGCTTCCTCAGGAAATTTTGCGCCGAAATAGATGCTCCTCCTGCCACTAAAAGTTGATTTTCCATCGAAAAAATAGTCGCAAAACCTATTTTTTTTTTCTGAGCTCGGCAACCTCAATTTTTGGCGATATCTTGAGAATGAAAAGAGATATCCATCCAGCGTGAATTCCATTGGATTCCTGAGAAAATTACCCGTCGATCCTTATACCCTACATGCCGTTAAAGTCCATTTGAAAAGAAATTTCAACCGTGAACCTTTCATTACTCATCAATATAGGGTATTGGTAAGATTCAAAAATTATTTTTCGACCCGTTTTTTCAGTTTTTCTGAAATTTCTCAAATTACCAAAAACGATTTGAAGAAATTATTTTACAAACTTGCCAGGGCACTATATCGATGGGAAACGAGCTCAGCTTTCGAAGAGAACAACCCGTTGGACGATAGGATCAATATTTTGTGAGATATTGCCGAAAATGTGCTTAGGCAGCCGAAAATCGCTGAAATCGGAGGGAAAAGGTCGAAAGTGGTACTTTTTGGGTCACCTTGGCTGACCCTCTTTCAGTTTATTGCAGATTTCTGGAGAACTAATTGAGATATCGAGATGAACCCAACTCCATTGGATTCCTCAGGAAATTTTGCATCGAAATCGATACTCTTCATGTCGCGATATCTCGAGAATGAAACGAGATATCCATCCGGGATGAATTCCGTTAGATTCCTGAGGATTTTCCCAGAGTGACCCGGAGTGACCCGGATTCCACTCTCGAACTGCAGAGACAACTCACTATATACGTGACATTCTATTTCTCTTCAAGGATATTAGTTACTCTAGTGTGGTCACCCTTCGGGGCCTGACGACTTTGGTCACGTCGTTCACAATTCCCCGCCATGTAATTTTAGCTTAAGCGTTGTCGAATTGACTCTGCTGCCTGAGTACGTTTCGCCAGCATTTCGTTGACCACAGAAACAATATTTTCTATGTTGAAATTTTGGAAATATTTTAATTATCATAATTAAATTTTGGCCAATCGTCCCGATAAATTCATCAATGACAATTGGACGATTGGAATTGGAAAAACGATGCACCATAGGCTGACTAAACTAGGGCTAGCATGAGATCGTGAAACAATTATATCAATTGATTCCATCCACACTGGAACGATAAATTCATTTGACGGAAAAACGTAAAGAATCTTCCAAATTGCGATTATTTTTCGCATATTTCCAACTTCATCTCAGCACTTCATCATCACTAATGAATTTTGGGAAATGAAATAAATCACATGCAACAGAATTTTTTTATTCTTTCTGAACCAAGATCCTCATGGAGAAATGTAGAAACTCAAGGGTTTGCATCATCGAGGAGTTCACCATTTATTACAGATGCTACTTTTGGATTGTCCAGTATCGTCAAGTGGTTTCCCTCGAGCATATAGACTTTTGAAGCTCCGGTCGTCAACTGAAAATAATTCACAATTTTCTAAATTTATCAATTGTTCAATTTATTTAATTATTTAGTTATGTGAGAAATATTTACAACTAGAATAGCCGAAAAGTTTAAAAATGATAGGGTATTTCCCGATAGTTTCGTTACGCAAGAACGCATGTCACGTTGCGGTAAAACTTGATATACGAATTTCTATGCGGGGAAGTTGATTTCCCGTTAAATACTCAATTCCTTTTTAAGCTTAAGGCGTATTTGGGTTTTTTTCACTCAGAATTGCTTGATATTGTTCGGATCGTGTTCAATGAACGAGAATATCTGATCAAAAAATATCTGCACAGCCTGGAAAAATTTTGGCATGCCTGTCAAATGTAGCGATTTGATTAGTTAAGACTCTGAGAAAAAAAATAATCTACACAATCTCTTTGTGCAAGTGTTGAAATAGTAAATCTGGTATTTTGGATTATTCACCTTCGTGATTCCATAATCTGCTGAAAGACACTTGAAACTCTCAGTGGTTGGTTTCAATAACGTGATCGAAGATTTGAGAAGTGGAAGTCCAGATGGATCATAATTATCAACAGCTTTGAGGCGGTGATAAATACCGACAGTGATGCTTCTTACAGTCTCCGATGATAATTCCAAAGCATCATTTGGCATGCAGTCCATGTATATTTTGAGTTTATTTTCCCATGTTTTGCACTTTTCAAGTTCTCGATATAAATCTTCCCTAATACTGGGAGCAACAATATCGATAATACCAATGAGGATATTGGTGCCAAGGTCATCATCATTGTCGGCTCGAAGATGTTGATTTTTAATGGACTTCAAGAACTGTGGAGAACCGTCAACCAGAACTAATTGACAATTACGACCTTGAGCTTCTAATTGCCGAACTAGTTCGATTGCCACGAGAGATCCAAATGAGTAACCTAGGAGAAGGAAATTCTTTCGATTCTGGTCTCTCTCCAGAATAAGCTGAAAACATATTTCAATAAGGTCAAACGTTGATCACTATTTCTATTTAATTAAATATTTCTCAATGATTTTATTCTGAAGAAAGGTAGGGGACTTACTGGTAACAATTTGGTGGCTTGCTCTTCGACAGAATCAATGACAGAATCCAATTGCAGACAAGTAGCAGGAGCTTTGATTTTGGGAGCAATATTCATGAAGACAGAAGCACAGCCTTCAATACCAGGGATTAAGAAAACCTCATCCCGTCCCTTCTCCTCCTCAGTAGGTAACTTAAAGTATGTTTGGTTTATCATACTTTCCTCCACGCCCAGAAGCTTCACCAGCAGATTCATTACCGAAAGATCTTTTTTATCAGTGGTCTTCGTAGTTTCTATCGTCGGATCAGAATCTTTCGAAATTAGGTCATTCAATTTAGCAAAGTTCAAGTCCCTAATGTCCTGTGCTGTGAGGAATATCTCGAACTCCCGCTCCAAGGTTTGCTTAATCTCTACTGCCATCATAGAGTCCATTCCGAGTTCAGCTAGGGATGTATGCTGACCAACTGATTTCAGGTCTCTGAGACCCATGATATTGAGGATAGTATCGACCACATTGAGAGCACCACTGCCACCTACTCTCTTCTCAGCGACTACCATACTTGCAACAACAGGACAACTCTGATTGAGAAAACCATCGAGTTCATGGAGACAAGATGTTATTTTTTGCTGAAGAGTACCTCCAATTACGAGATCTTTGTCATCATCCTGCATGTCCGCAACGAGGCCAACATCTCCAACTGCCCCCCACTGAATGGCAAGTGCTGGAAGTCCTTCGGCAGCTCGTCTTTCGCAGATTCTCTCCATTACCGAGTTGGACATTCCATAGTTTGTCTGCCCCGCATTACCACGCCCACATGAGACTGAAGAGAAGACAACGAAATGCCGAAGTTTTGGACACAATCTCCTAGAAAGTTTGTCAAGATTTTTTGTACTCCATGCTTTAGACTTGAAAGAATCTTCGAAGGTCTCTGCTGTTTGATTCTCCAAAAGACTATCTTTAAGAACTACTGCAAGATTATAAATCGCATCTACTGGTGCTTGATTTAACGCTGTCAACAAAATATCTTCACAATCTCCTACATCTGATGCATCTTTTCCAGCGATAATCGTGACCCTGACACCGTAACTCTGCCACAGTTTGATCCGCATAAGTTGATAACCATTTTTAACCCCTGTACGGGATGTGAGGATTAGATGTTGAGCTCCTCTAAGAACAAGCCAATCAGCTAACTCCACTCCGAAACCACCGAGACCTCCTAGGATTATGTAAGATCGGTCTTTCCTGCAGTGATATCGCGGGAAGGCGGGAATCGAAGCTCCCAAATTCATTTCATCTTGAATCTCAAGAATTACCTGTAATTATTGTGTCGCTCTGAGTCTTTCAATTTATTATACTTAACTCCTTACGATCTCGGAAAATCAGAAATTATGGAGATTCACTCACCTTGCCTATATGTTTCCCAGCAGCCATGTACCTGAAGGCAGGCTCAATTTGATCCCTGGAGAAGACTGTGAAGTTGAGTGGTTTGATAGCACCACTATCCAGAGCTTTCTGCATCAGATCATGAAGTTCTTGCTTCCTGTCCTGAGCGGCATCGAATAATTTGTCCAACAAAACGCCATGAAAACTGATTCCTTTCAAGAAGTTAGACATTCCTAGACCACTGTTATTAGCCATATCAAATTTGCCAATCTCCAAAAATCTTCCTCCCTCAGCTAAACATCTAACTGACGCTTGAAGTTTCTCATCAGCTAATGAATTGAGGACAATATCAACACCCCTTCCATTTGTCTTATCCATCACCAATTGCTCAAAATCCGTATCTCTGGAATTTCCTATATGATCATCAAGAATTTGGGGAAATGTCTTCCTAATGAATAATCTCTTTTCCGCGGTGCCAACAGTAGTGAAAACCTCACATCCGGTCCAAAGGGCAAGATTGATAGCCGCTTGTCCAACACCACCAGAACCAGCATGAATCAGTACCTTATCACCTTTCTTCATATTTCCACGGAAGTAAAGAGCATAAACACTAGTAGCATAAACACATGGTACAGTCGCTGCACTTTTCAGAGTCCAAGAATCAGGTACATTCCAGGTAAGAACAGGATCGTAATTCAAAATATTTGTCATAGCACGGCAAATAACCAGTCCCATCATTCTGGTACCGTTCGCCTTGATGCCAGCATATTCAAATCCCAGGACACACTCGGCTGCACTCCTTGTTTTAACAAAATTATCAGCAGTAAGTTTTCCAGTTGCCAGCATGATATCTTTGAAATTTATTGATGAGTAGACAACCCTGACCTGATCAGACTGTTTGGAGTCTGGTGTAATTGGACCTTCCATCCAACGGAATGAACTAAGATCACCTCTTACGAGCTGATTTGCCCAGGCATGGTAAACAGGACGTATTGCAGGCGGGGGTAGAGGAAGATGTCTGTAGGATCCCCAGGTACCTCTTGGTCTCAAGACATTTAATGCGAGATCCAGCTTCAAGTGATCAGCATAAAGGGGCTCGGATAGCGAGAATTTTGGAGCATTAGAATCTTGAATCAATAATCCTCTGATAATTTCTCCACCGGGCTCCTTTCGAAGACAATTGACCAAACCCAGCAACCCATTTTCAAATGCCTCATCACTTATCAGCAGAATTCTCGATGACCCTGGGACTTTTCGCTCAGCCCCTGCCTTGAGCGCTGCTTTCAAGGTATTCACCCAAAAGAATTGTTCATTATTTACTGCAATTATAGTTGTATTTCTAGGTATTTTTTCGATTTTCCGGAGAAGCAGAAAAGTAGTTCCACTGATGACTTTTTCGAACACGATCTTCAGGTCATATTTTTTAGATGACAGAATAACTTCTTGTGGAGGTGATGATTCGAGGGTAACAACAAATGCTCCATTCTTCAGGGTTGTCAGAAGATGATCCACTGATTCGTCTTTTTGGTTTGCTAACAGGTTGTGTCCTGCCAGAATCAATGCATTAATTTCTGGCGCTAACTTCTTGTACTCCGTGACGATGATATTTGGAAAAATGTCTTGGGGGACTACGTCATTCTCTACAGTGACTATATTGACGTCTGCCTGGATCATGGGTAGTTGCGCTAAAGTCTCCCAAATGTGAGAAGAAAGAAGTTCTTCTGAAGAATATCTCTCCCCTGCTTGAAGGACTTCCAAGGTTTTCACCTTAAGTACGAGAAGATTTTCAATAGCAAGATGAATTGCCAGACGTACTGCATGCTTCAAAGGTATCTCTGCACGATCTCTGTGAGCGACAAATTTGTAGGTCTCCAAAATAGGTTCACCTGGTGGTTTCCGTCGGGCAATTGCACTAGCTTCCAAACCGCGGATTTGGACACCACCAGAAACGATCACGTCGTGCTGTTTACTTGTATAAACCTTAAATTCTTGAATACATAAATAAACAAGAGATGAAAATATTAATTCAATTAATTTCAATAGAAAGATAGAAACATCTCAGAAATTATCGATTTCAAGGAGGAATTTCAGAAGACCTATATAACATTTTTCTAAAAGCATTATAGTATATTTCAGCACGTGTGGGGCAATTTCGTTTTCAACGTGTGTGGGGTTTACAGCATGAGCCGTAGGCGAATGATGTAACCAGACACGTTGAGGACGAAATTTCCCAACAAGTCCTGAACATAATTTTATGCCACGACGCCTGGAACCGGCTGAATTAGGCACAAGGCGCCTATTCTTTGCGAATCATTTATCTTTACCTTGTCCATCGCATGGCATCTCTCGGATCTGTCGATAATGCTTTTTCGTATTGACCGTTAATTTTCTAATTCCTGTAGGCACGAGAAGACAACGAGTGTCACGCCCTAGGAGTCCCATTTGCAGCATATTATCCATGAAGGCCACCCAATTATTTGTCCAACGGATGGTTCCCTTAGATCCATCGGTCGTGGCACTCTTTATAGCTCTGAATATTCCAGAGTACTGATATCCACGTAATTTGAATTCTTTGTAGACATCTTTACTGGTCATGCTTTCAGGTTCCTCTGGGTTTGTTATTGGAAAGCTTATCTGCTCTTGCTGAGGATCTGGTGTGTGACGAACAGTTCCCGTTACCACTGCTACACCTCCTTCTACCACTTCAAATTTACCAGTTCCTGGAATAATATTGAGTTCAATTGAATTACTTGGATTGAAATCATCGGAGTAACCATTGATTCTCGCAGAAAAATGGTTACGCATTAGTTGGTCAATATGAGTATGAGCAATGTTTTGAGTGAGAAAGAATATTTCGATTTTTTAAATGAAAAAAGTCCTCCCTCTTACCTTTTTGAATCATAACTCTGAGCTCAAAAGTAACACCTTTGGTAAGTGTTGTAGCCCTCACAAACCGTACATCCTCAAACACAATAGGTACTTCAGTATACAATGATCCTCTCATCATTCCTACAGTTTCCCAGACAAGTGACAAATACCCAGTGGCAGGCAGAAGATTCTTTCCATCGATAACATGTCCCTCCATGTACTCGTAATCCTCATCAGACACCGTCAACTCTACGAGCCTCTCCCCCGTATCAATTTTCTCTTGCATTCTATAAGAGGTAACGAACCAGTCTTCAGAGTGATCCCACTTGATTAATGGTGATAGCATAGGCGTCCCTCTAGATACGGGAAATTTTACTTCAGGGTATAATTTCCAAATTGTCGGCTGCATTCCGACTTCATAGAGCTTGCCAATCGCCTGAAGGAATACTTCAGCATTATCGTGATCTCCATTCTGGCTCAGAGTGATAGTGGTAATTTGGGAATTGGACGATATTTTCAGACTACTTTGAAGTAAACCATCGGGTGTTATTTCGATGATTACAGCGTCATTGGGAATAAGTGCTATTGTCTCTTGGAAAAGAACAGGAGCAAGGAGATTGTTTGTGTGATATTCAGCTGAAGACAATCTGGCCTGAGGTGAATTCCATTGGGATTTGGGTATTGATGTACTGAGCCATTTAGAACTTCTTGGTTTAGGTTCTGAAATTACTTTCTTCAAGTATACGAAAAGCTTCGGGCCTACGTCGGCTATGTATTTGCTGTGATACGCCACCTCATTGCAGGAAATTTCCCGAGCGAAGATGTTATTCCTTGACAGTTGGGCAATTAAGGATTTAATTGACTTTGCTGGACCACTTATGACAGTCATGTCAGGACCATTGTGACAAGCGACTTGGATATCTGGTGGACAGAGTTTCTGAGTTTGGAGATAATTCAGACCAACAACTGCCATTGCACCTTTGATTTTATTAGATTCCATTAGAGCTAGGGCACCACCATATGCGGCTAGGATCGTCTGCTCGGCGGTAAAACTACCATCTGCATAGGCACAGGCCAATTCTCCAAAGGAATGCCCGACAATCACATCTGGAACTATTCTTAAGGATGTTAGGAGATCAAATAGACCTATCTGCACCGCTACAATTCCGACTACACAATTTGAGAGCTTCTTGAAGATCATTTGGTCGGAATTTGTCAAGATGTCATAGATGTTTACACCACGTGGTTTTAGAACTGCATGGCATTTCTGGATGGCACTCGCGAAGACGGGGAACCGAAGGAGCGACGTACCCATACCTGGCCACTGAGCACCTATTCCTGAGAAGAGGAAGCAAGCTGGACGCTTTATTCCGGGATAGTATCTGATCTGAAGTTTTTTTTTAGAACTGGAAGTGCCTAGGATTGTGTAACCTCGGTACAGATGACCTGCAAGATTCTCTGCATGAAGATCCTGAAGGAGGCGGACGTATTCTACATCGACTGGACGACTATCAACCTATACTCAATGATTAAAATTTTGATCCTTAATAGTGAGGATGAATTAACAATGCCTAACATTTTTATGATATTGCAGGAATTCTTCCAAGTTGAATAGATCCCGAAAAACTAAATATTTAAATATCTAGTGGACGCTGAATGTAAATATATAGACTCGAATATCATAGCGACTTATGTAAGTTAAAGTGCATTTCAATTAAATGATTATAAACAATAGAAAATGGAAAATTTGTTATTGAAAATTAGTGATAATATCCCGGAATTTCAAAATGTTGTCACTAGCTAAACAATTGACAATTACGAATCTCCAATAATTGGAGATGTATCCTTGAAAATCAACGTTAGATCGTTCAATTTTGAAAGGTATTCTTATTTGTTTCCAGAATTTTGATTTTTGTTTACCCGAATATCAATGTACTTACATCGGATAAAATCGAATCAACTGCTTCCGCAGTTCTTCCAGAAGCGACAACAAGCCTAGGGAGGTCATCCTGAGGGGCTCCGCCATTGATCTTTTCTTTAGAGTTGGACCTGAGGAGAATATGGGCATTGGCTCCGCCAAAGCCAAATGAACTTACACCGACTAACCCTCCCCTCCAAGGTGTTGGTTCCGTTATAACTTGCAGTTTACCATTTACAAGACCTTCGACCCCTGCACGTGGCTCTTTATAGTGCAAATTCGGTGGAATATTGCCAGTCTCATAGCCAATAATCACTTTGGCAAGTTGACCCATTCCACTAGCGGCCTCAGCGTGACCAATGTTTGATTTGACGGAGCCAATCTTCAACGGTCCTTCCCTCCCAGAACAGAAAACCGAGTCAATTGCATTCAGTTCCTCAGGATCTCCAACCTTTGTTCCAGTACCATGCGCTTCAACGTATACCACTGAAGATGGTGGTATTTTACACTCTTCATAAAAAGACGTCAGAAGAACCCTCTGAATCTGACTCGATGGGAATGTAATTCCCTGGGGTTTGAACCCGTCACAATTTGTTTTTCCATGGACCACAGTGGCATAGATACGCTTCGCATTTTTTGCTTTTTGAAGGAAAGCTATGCTGACTGTCTCACTTCTTACGTAACCATTTGCGTTGTTATCGAATGATTTCGATCGACCATCGTGCGATAAAACACCTGAAATAATACAGGATGTAAAATGATCACGCCTTCCCGAGTATTAATCAAGTGGGAATAAAACACTCATCTAAAGAAAATCATTGTTTTTCATTCGTTTTTGGATCGGAAATGGATCAATTGTTTGGATCGATTTGGTCAAAATTCGAGAATCCAATTCTTATAAACTTGGTTACATTAAAAAATTTACCTACCGGATAACTCGGAGTTACTCCAGGTTTAGGGAGCTAACTCTCGGTTTGATCTATCAACTAAGGACGCAGTTGCATTCTTTGATATTTAAGTGACTGATAACTGTACTTTATCTCACCTCATTTGTAGTACAGATTATTTCTTAATCTTACCTAAACGACCAAATTGAAGTGATACATTGGGATGAAGAGTGAGATTGGTGCCACCTACAATGGCAGCATCACACAGACCAGTTCTAATTGCTCGGTAGGCATGTTCCATAGCGAAGAGGCTTGAGCTACAGGCAGAATCGAGACTATAGCTCGGTCCATGGATATTCAACCAGGATGAAATTTTATTCGCCAAGAACGCTCTGGAACAGCCAACGAGACCAGCTCCGTTTACGTCTGCCTGGTAAATGAGAAAAGAGAACAACAAATTTAATTATTCATATGATTGATTATCCATGGAAGATGACGAATCAATAAATTATATGAACCTCAAGTTTTTCGTAGACCCACGTCATTTCAGACTCTGAAAAACATGCGCCAATGAAAACTCCGGTGTTAGTGCCTTTGAGATGCTGGGGATTAACACCCGCATCAACAATAGCTTCGTAAGCATGCTCCAGCGCCATTCTACACATTGGATCCATCGTATGTGCGTGCTTGAAATTAACGCCGAAATAATCGGCATCGAATTTCGATAGATTGTTAATTTTTCCGAGCCTCGATGGAATTTCCGGATGATCTAGAAGCATCAGTCGTTGAATTAATTCAATGCATTATTTGAGAATGTCAAAGCTTGGAGACAAAGTATGTCAATAGCAGACTTTAGCAATCGCTATTGTAATATGTCCCTATTTGCATCGTTGTATGCTTATTGACGGGAAATGACATCAAACTCATTTTGACGATTGTAAATTTCGGAAACTTGTGAGAAAATTTCCATGAACGGGGTCGAAACACATTTATATTACGCAATTAGCGATCAAGGATTTTTTCGCATTGAATTTCACCGGTGAATTGATAAAAAAAAATCTAATGAGATACGAGTATAACTTTACAATGAGTGAGATTTTGGAGGGAGGGGAAGGGTATACACATATTTTTATTACTATATTTAAAATATATGCTGCAGAGAGAAATAAGAATTAATTAGAAATGTCTAAAGGAAGAATCGAGTCGATTTTCGTATCAATTTATCATCATAAATTTTAAAGCGAAAATTATATAAAATATTCTATATAACATTACATACAATTTACAAACAAATATTCGATTCATTGGTTAATGACTCTTCGTAAGCACACCACTAACGACTATTTTTATTCATGGATAAATTCGAAAAAAGTGCCTGTAAAAATGTATTCATGCAGTTTGTAATATAATATATGTTCTCAAGAACTGAGGTCGACGCGGAGTTTGCTAATTTCCTGATATTTTTTAATTGAGTTGAATTGACTTTTAATATGGTAACCAAGTGATTTTTCGAAACCCCGTTTTACATTATTTGGACAGTCACATATCAAATGAATTTGTTCAATTTACCTAATTTCCAACGACGATCATCATCGGTTATGAGATCCACCTTATTCATAAGATTGTCTCGGAACTCATACAAATTGTTCGACTCTGGAAATCTGCCTGAGATGCCGGATATGACGATATCTTCACCGGGTTCGAGCAGTATTTTCCGATAAGGATCGTACGGACGAGGTTCATTCGACCCCATTTTTTCTGTTCTTGATATAAATATCACAAGCGCTATCAGTTCATCCAATCAATGACTTTTAATCTGGAGAATAAAGGAAGCGAGATGTTTAACTAAAATTGTACTTTTAATGTGTAAGTAAACAAAAATTATTTCTCTAGGATTTGTAAAACACTCAACAATTGATCTTCCAAGTACGAGCTACTGATTGGAGGGAGACGAACACAATAATTCAATCCAGGAAGTGACAGAAGTATTTGTAACAGCGCTTTTTCTCACGCTCTCAATTTCTTTACCTCAAAAAGTGACTGTTTTCAAGGGTCAACTGAGGACGATATCGGTGAATATTCACGATTTTGCATAAATGGTGGCGAATTGATATTCAATAATTTCGCCTAAAGCACACTGAATATTTATAAATTATGATGATTATGAGTCATTTGAATTATTCAAGTGATTCTGCACCAATTACAGTGGGATTTGACGTTAGTATTTGAAAGAATGGACTGCCAATGCTAAATTTGTGCCAATTAGAGACCATGTTGTCTAGGATCCGTTGACTGGTGACTAATGGACTCGATGTCAGTGCGTTCTGAGTGCTGAGCTATAGTGAATTACCGCAACGTTAACTGTGCAGGTCAACTGCAGTAGCTGCAATAATGGATATCAAAGAAAATTAAATTTGAGAAAATTTGATCATGCCCAGGTCGGCGTCCAACCCGCAATCTCCAGATCACCGGTCTGTTACTATTCCTTGCTTTCCTTGCTTTTTCTTATCCAAGTTTTTATTCCACAACGCATCAACTTTGTTACAATATACACATATATTTAAAACTAGGATGAAAAACTTTTATGAAACCAATATTATAATAATAATAATAATAATAATAATAATAATAGTAGTAGTAGTAGTAGTAGTATAATAATAATAATAGTATAGCCAGCTAAGTGCAATATATCCCGAAAAGAAGAGGAGAAACGGCTCAAATATCAGCCTCTTCTGTTTGAGTTGCGTCAATTGAACCGTGGGTTCAGGGTCAAGCTAG